>JAOTNS010003368.1:0-28828 GCA_028476615.1 Culter alburnus
GTCTAATCACATCTCCCCCACATACGCACACAAGTACTTTGTTAACACTTTTACAATACGTGTGGCTGTTGAGGTGTGACGTGTCGGTTCTCGGACGTGAATGTTAAGTGGAGCAATGTGGGTAAAGAGTAGTAAAACACACATAGGATAAAACCTTTAACGTAATAATCTCATAGAAAACTCCATCACATGAACAGTCTTGACAATAATTCAAATTGGTGATGGTTATTTATTGGCAGACTGGGAAGAGAATAGGACACTGGTTAATGACCTGTAAGAATTTCACGTTCCCCCCCGTTGACACGCGGTGTAAAGGGTGTGTGTCACATTTAATTAGCGTTCCGACACAGAGCATTGAAAAGTGGTACTTCCTATATGACGCATAATTGGGTGTAGAGGTGCAGTTCCCGTGAACCAGGCGCAGGGGCGCTGTAAGCAGCGGCAGCCACACACCTCACACACAGAAATCCGGTTGTTTGTTCATGGAGGATCAAACCCAAAACTCTGCACTATAGGCATAAGATCGCACACACCGCCTCCTGAGCCGATTACAACGCAAAACATGTGGGACCGGGTTTGGTCCCCACTATGTGAGTGTGCTAACTTGTTGAGACCCCACTATTAATAAAAAAAAACACACACCTCTCATCCTCCTCCTCACACCACACACACAGCACTCCTCTTCTCACCTTACGCATTGTGGGGTTGCACAGTCACACAATACACACCACACTAACAAATGTATATGGTGCTTGTGCACGCCAACCTCCACATTTACTCTCAGGTGAGGTGTCCCTTTGCAAATAATCATGAGGTTCCATTCCATTGTGTTTCAAAATGAACGTGAAGGCTCCATGGCATCCCTTCATCGACTCCTCAGCACCCTCCACGCTTTCCTTTGTCATCATGATCCTCAACATGTATGTTGGTTCTTGCACCTGCCAGTGAAAAGCCCAACACTGTCCTGACGATGTAATTCTGCCTGCTGGTACATCTGTTTCACTGTTGGGGCAGCTCCTCCCACTTCTACCGTTCCTCATGATAAAGTAAATACCCTAAATTAAGACTACCCATAAACATAAGATTTTTGGGTCTTTCAAAAGGGGCCTAAAGACATCTTTCAGCATAAATTAAATAATTATTTTTATGGTTTTATATTTTGTAAGTTTTCATTGAGCTATTATTCGAACCCTTGTATTGTTTTTATTGTAATCCACCCTTGGACAAAAGCATCTGCTACCTCATATAAACCATAACATGCACAAATAAATAACCAGCTAGTTCCTCACAAAGTTAGAAATTGTGGAAGTTTGTCAATTTCAATAATTCAAATGTACAACTGAAACTCTACATTATATAAGATCATTAGATTATCTATTAAATTTTCTCGAATATTTCTATTATGTGGTTAACTTTTGGGATTTTACTAATGGCTTTATTCTAAGAAACCCCAAAATTCAGTATCTACAAAATTAAATATCACAATACACCATAACAGGTGTACCAGTTCCAATTTCGAATTCTGGATATGTCAGTTTATTTTTATTATTTGCAAAACCCTACACTTCGGTATTTTGCTGTCACTATGGGGTACTGATTGTATATTAAAGAATACAAATTAACAATTCTTTAGGAACTTGCCGACATCTGCACTGCTAACCAAGGTGTGAAACATTGACCACTTACATGCAACCCTCATAATGCGATTAGAATGGTATTTTAGCAATAGTTGCGATAATACTTTTACCTCATGGGTATAAAACAGCATGACTTAAATGTGGAGTTAAGCTCATAATCGCATCAAACTATCCTCGCATTGGAAACCAGGTGGCGTACGCCGGTTTTTTAAATGCGCAGTGCATGTGTGCGGTTGGCATGTAAACACGTAATCGACTAACTGAAGTGCGCATGCGTGAATTATCATTTGCGCATGTGCGTTTTCTAAAGAGTCTACTACTCCTGCACCTAGAACGAATCGTTGCAGTGGAACGGTGTATGAATATTCGTGTCTGAGATTTTCGTGACCACTGGCGTAGCTTACATGATTTCACGAATTCCTTGTTTTGAGTTAAAAGCGCCACTGAAAATTTTAGTTGGCACTGAAAATTTATTGTCCTTGCAAATTTTAGTGCCACGAAGAACTTTTACTTGTCCTTGGATCACAGACCTGTTTTCGGTAACGTGATTGTGTTTCCTCCGCATCGAATGAATTAAGCTTTCTTATTAACTAACTCTTTATGTATGCTCAATAGTTTTTTAGGTTACATTTGTCGTGGACGGAGATATACTTTAGTACGTGATTACAGCCTCGTTGGCGTAATCGTTACGGAAATGAGCCAACAGCCAGTCTAGTTTGTTTTTTAATGTTTTTGCATTTTAATTTATTTTCGTTGAGAAGAGAACTTGTATGGACTGATGGTTGCCATAAAAATAAAGTTCATTGTATTATTTAGTCAGGCCTTTTGCTTAACATCCCAGCTTGCGATAGCGCTACATAAACACTTTACCCAGACATTATTTTTAAACACCATGAGGTTGGTTTGTTTGTTTATGTTTTTGACATGTATGAATTAAATGTAACCTTCTTTATCTTTTCTGCACAACACACATGCTCTCCTATATGAAAAAACATGAGGATGACCGTGATATTAGCGTCCCTGCGCACTTCATAAGTTTTAGTTGTAATTCTCCAAGCTTTCCACAACAATTAAATGTTTAAATGGATTACAAGTGGTTTAAATTGATCAGCTACAAAACTAAAAGTTACTAATGGGGTTTATTTACAATTTTATATGGAGAAGACAATTGGCAAAAGTATGAAGAATATTAGCAAGTGTTATGTGGATAATCAGACATATCACTACTGTGATGTTCTGTCATTTCTTATTGCTTGCTCAGTTGGTAGTAAGTTTTAAGAGACTTTGTTAAATCCTAAAATGAAGTGTTATTTTTTTCATATTATTATAACATTCTCAACTTTTTCCCACAAAATGATGCTTTCATTGACAAAACATTTTAAATGTGGAAAAAAACATGAAGCACTGTGAATCAGTATTCAGTTTAAACACAGTGTTGTATATGAAACTATATGGAACTAAATGATCAAACCTGCAGTATATTCCAATGAAATGTATTAGTTATATTCTACAAGCTTTCCATAACAATTAAATTTTATTTAGGTTAAATTAGCTGCTAAAATATAGAACATGTAATTTGCATATCTGTAATATCAAAGATGACAGTAAATATGAGAGTATTTCATTTTGAATTTAAAAAAAAGAGCAAATGATTCTTTGTTGAAATTTATTCACATGAGGAGAAGTCACGACAATAATACGACATATTTATTAGCAAAACACGTATTTAAACACACATTAACCACCCTTTACACAGGTCTTGTGATCTCAGACAAATGAAAGTTTGGTCTGCTCATGCAATCTCAGTGATACCAGCCTTTGCTACTGACCATTCAATCTGAAATATATAATAAAATGACATTACTACAACCTGTATTATTAAAATTTTTAATACACTGTCCTATTCAAAACAACGTGAAAAATAAAAGTGTCTGCTTTGTCTGGTGTCAGGGATATTTATTGGCAAAAGGTATATTGGGAATGAATCAAGGATATTATCTATAGATTTTATATTAGTTATCACATGCATAATTCATCAGGATTTGGGTCATCATTAAACTCTATTAAAGTACATTAACATGTTTCATGCATGTGTGCAATTTTTGAAACATATTACATTAACACTAGAAATTCAAGTCTACCCAGATAGTGCTTCTGCAAATAGGAATTTACTGCTGCCTTCACCACAGTTCACAATTATTATTATTATGCTACCATACCATTTTGGCAACCTTTCAAAACTAGCTATATGCTTAAAAGACTCAGGTAATACAGAAACACAAAAATATGCTACTTAAAACGCTATTGGCTCGTTTAGCGAATCCTAACGACACCTAAACGACACCTCTGGCGAATCAGTGTTCATATCAAACATAGCTAGCACATGAACACATAACACAATATAGCTTATATATAAAATATTGTGCATCAATAACAGTTAGAATATAGCTTGACTTCGTTTAACGTTGAAACATAGGCTAATTACCTTTATGTAGCCAAGAGCGTGCAGTAACATTTCAGTGGCGCTTTAACTCAAAACCAGAACTCGTGTAATATTCATGTATGCTCCGCCCATGGTCACCGAAATCTCAGACACGATATTTCATAACACCGGATCGTGCAGGTGGAACGGATCGGTTACAGACAGCGTTTCACCATAGACATATGGTTCTCACCATGTGCTCAGTCAGTGACGCAGACTTTCTAAGGGGAATTCAGTCAGTGTGTGAACGCCACTCTGAAAAACTGAATGCAGATGCGAGCAAGTAAGATATTACTTATAATCCTTTTGTTTTTTATGCTACTTTTTTTTTTTTTTAGTAAAAATGATTTTCTAATGCCATACAAAGTAATTAACAAGCTATTCGAAACGGTTCTCCTCTGTGCGGCATCAAATACCAGATAGCACACATACATTGGCCGACGTCGGCCGCAGAGCGGACGTCGGCCTCATATCTGTAACATCTAAATAAGGATCGGCCAGGCATAGGCGCGTATCTTCAGTCCGAGCTCTATTTCCAGCTCGTCGGCTTTGGGTCGGATCACGACTGCAGGCCGATATGCCGCGCTTTTCTGTTTGCGCGTGACCATTCATCTCTGCAACCGACGAGAGAAATGGCGACTCCGGCAACATCTGTGGTTTTCAGGTAAGTTTTCACTTTAAGTAAATTAGAAAAATCTTTTTTATATTTCTGTGACACTTAAAAGTTACTAAGGCACTCGGTTTACTACAGGCAGTTTGTAATCTCAATTTCTCGGAGGCGAAGGGAAGATGAGCAGCAGATGCTAGGTCAGCCCAGCTTGTTTAGTTCAGAAAAGTTTTTGTAAGTAGCCAAATTATTTGAACATATCTCGTCCTCTGCAAAATAAACGGATCAGGTCATAAACCGGTAATGGTAGATGTTTAAATACTGCGTGACTTTTACCTGTTTTAATGGGCGCGCACTTTGAACGTTCAAACACTGGAGAAGTTACCATGGTAACGGTGCACCGCAGTAACGGACAAGCTGCAAAATCTCCGTCTCTCGCTGTTGCTTTCTTGCTTTCGGGTGTTTAGTCCCTAAAATCACATAAAGTATAAAAACTGTTCTGGATATGTTTCTTACCTGTAATTGACACGCTTCTGTCGAATATTTACTTTATTGAAATAGTTTATTTTCTTCGAAAAAGTCCGTTAGCATAACCGTTTTCAGAACTGTTTGGCTAATATACTGAGCTCTTATGAAAGTTTGCGTTTTTAATCACATCTTTATGTTCAGAAGAGAGGCTTTGGTAGTTTTGTTAAGGTTTTTTGGTAATCCGTCAATGGGTAATTGGGAGTGAGCTAATTTATTTAAACTGCTGTACTGACATCCCTTACAGGAAGCGCGAAAATCAAATGAAACGAAATGAAATTATCTTTCATGGTAAACAAATTACCTCGATTACATTTAATGTTTATAATTTAATACCAATCACATTGAAGAAAAAATGTTCTGTGATTTCAGGAGTGAACAAATCAACAACACCGGAGGGGAAGAGCTGCTGACAGGAGTAACGTATCTTTAGGACACTCAGGTGAACTGAGAAAGCTCATTAAATAACTTCATACGCATTTTTTCCTCAGAGGGTAACACTTTAGTATGGGGAACAATTCTCACTTTAAACTAGTTGCTTATTAGCTTGCATATTGGCTGTTTATTATTACTTATAAAGCAGATATCAATGCCTTATTCTGCATGACCTTATTCTACAACATCCCTAAATCCTACCTGATATCCACCCTTAAACGCTATAACTACCTTACTGTCTATTAATAAGCAGTATATTAAGAGTTTGAGGCAAAAGTTAATAGTAAATATGTTTCCCATTCCAAAGTGTTGCCCCACAAAATATTTACCTATATCACCATGCATGTTATTTTCTTTTGCAAAATTATTTTTAATATTACAGTTTGTAAGGTTCTGACATACAAACGTAAGTAACACAGAGCAATATAAAATGAAGTAAGCCTAAAACAAATTCTATTAATACAATTTGTATATATATTCTGCATATTCTACTTTCTCTTTCCTGCATTTCACCTTGCTGTAGCTGTTTTGATTCTAATGAACCTGACATTATATAGGCTCTGTGATAAACTGTTTGTTATGTTCCTAGATTCTTCCATGCTGATGGCCTGCACTCTTGTCGAAGAAAATCTCAGGCTAAAAACCATATAACCAGTAAGCAAATCCTCAAACATGCACTACTGTTCAAAAGTTTGGGGCCTGTAAGATTTTTCACATTTTAAAATCATTAAAGGGTTAGTTCACCCAAAAATGAAAATTCTGTCATTTATTACTCACCCTCATGCCGTTCCACACCCGTAAGACCTTCATTCATCTTCAGAACACAAATTAAGATATTTTAGTTGAAATCTGATGTCTCAGTGAGGCCTACATAGGGAGCAATGACATTTCCTCTCTCAAGATCCATTAATGTACTAAAAACATATTTAAATCAGTTCATGTGAGTACAGTGGTTCAATATTAATATTATAAAGTGACGAGAATACTTTTGGTGCACCAAAAAACAAAATAATGACTTATATAGTGATGGCCGATTCAAAACTGCTTCAGGAAGCTTCGGAGCGTTATGAATCAGCGTTTCGGATCGTGTCAAACAGCCAAACTGCTGAAATCACGTGACTTTGGCTCTCAGAACCGCTGATTCGATACACTGATTCATTATGCTCCGAAGCTTTCTGAAGTGTTTTGAAATCGGCTATCACATTATTATTATTTTTTTTTTTTTTTTGGCACACCAAAAATTCTTGTCACTTTATAATATTAATATTGAACCACTGTACTCACATGAACCAATTTAAATATGTTTTAGTACATTAATGGATCTTGAGAGAAGAAATGTCATTGCTGGCTATGCAGGCCTCACTGAGCCATCGGATTTCAGCAAAAATATCCTAATTTGTCTTCTGAAGATTAACGAAGGTCTTACGGGTGTGCAACGGCATGAGGGTGAGTAATAATGACAGAATTTTCATTTTGGGTGAACTAACTCTTTAATCCCTGGTTGTTTCAGTGAGAGTGTCTGTGAAAAGCCTTTAGCATAAAATAATCAGCAAAATGAGATGAGGACAAATAATGTTATAGTGGTTGTAGTTATGATAAACTATTATGATAACAGGGTTATGGTCATTAATATTTTCTCTAGGTCTTTGAGTTATTTGTGTGTATTTTTACTGATACATTCTTAAATACATTTTACTAAATATTTGGTAACACTTTAAAAGACGTTTCATTTGTTAAACATTAGTTAATGTATTAACTAACTTGAACTAGCTATGAGCAATACATTTGTTGCTGTATTTACTAATCTTTGTTAATGTTAGTCAATGAAAATATAGTTGTTCATTGTTGTTCATGTTAGTTCACAGTGCATTAACTAATGTTAACAAGATTTTAATAATGTATTAGTATCTAATGTTAACTAATGGACCTTATTGTAAAGTGTTACCAAATACTTAAATACTTTAAATGCTGACTGGTTCAGGGGGTCGACAACTTTAGGCATTTAAGTTATTTTTCACATAAATCTGGTCAGCTTACACACTGCTCATACTCAGCCTCTAAAATGTTTGAATTAAATCACCAATACAATATCAGGGGTAAAGATGTCATTAGGGTTCTTACAATTATGGCTGTGCTCTTGTTACCAGATGAGATGTGATCCCCAGCGTTTGGCGCTGAGATTCTTCAGGACGTGGCCTTGATGCCATGAAGATGGTGAGTTTCCCCAATAGCTGCCACTACCAGATCAAGAGACTGATCACAACTTCAATCTGTATTAGTCTATTTTGATAGGTATATATGTATGTGTCTTTTCTTTTTCATTACAGCCCATCACTGACAGGCTTTCCTGTGTAAACATCATATTTATCCAAATGAGGTTTGTAAATGCATGAATTCTTTATATTACATTAATTATTTTTGAATAAAAATTACTTATAGAAGAAAATGTGACAAGGCCTCTCACAAAATGCCATATTAAAGGACTATTCAGAGTGCAAGTCAAACTGTTTCTTTTGGGCAATATGCTACAAATTGTCTATTGAGCTAAAGTTAAATTGAACCTGGAATGGTGATTTATGTTACCAGATGCGATACTTTGTAATGGGCATGTACAATGGATTTTGAACTCTACTATTTTATTGCAGGGTCTCTGGGATCCCCAGCTGAAGGCATGAAGACATCAGATCTTGGCCTGGACAGATGTACCAACAGTACACCACACCGACTTCTGCTTTTGCATGGATGGCTGATTACTACCATGTTCTGAGAGGGTATTACTATAGTAAACTGAGCACCTGTGACAGTGGGATTTGTAGTTGTAAAGAATAATCACACAATGTTTTTTTAGAAGTTGCAAACTTTTCTCTCTCTTTCTCTCTTACAAACAACACAACAGTTAAACCTTTTCAAATTCTTTTCTGGTGGTGCACAAGTCCTATTCTACAAATCAGAAATTAAGATATTCATATGCTCACATTTAAGCTGCAGACACACTACTTTGAGCATGCGAAAATTCTTCGGACACTGAAATTTAGCCATTAGGTCACACCTTCATATAGCAATTTTGTACTCTTTACATATAGTCGTGTGATGTGAATTTGCAGGTCAGAGTTCCAAACCAAACTTTTTGCATGAGCTTGCGTTTCTGGTCTCCCGCATTTGTGCATATGAATGGAGGTCAATGGAATGAAAAGCGTAGTGTGACCGCACCTTATTCTACAGTTGCAGCACACCTGTATCAAAAGTGTGAAGTCATGGACAGATTTTATTTGTGAACTGATATGCGAGATCTCACATATGACATATCAGTATGTGACATCCCACTCAAACACGTGCTCTATGCAGTGATAAACATGTTCTTGTCGTTATTAATCAATCAGTAATCAACACAGCACCACCCTGAAATTACCTTGCACTGTAGAATTATGGTTTTGGCAAGAAATGAAAAGTAGCCAAATATTTATTATAAATGCTACTATTTTACAATTAATATTTAAGACTATGTTAGAGAGGGATAGGAGTCATTTTTATGGATGGTAGGATTTTTTCATTACAGGTCATTTAGTTTCATAATTTGAATTTGTAGAATAAGATTAGTACAAATTTAACTGTTGTGGTTGTGAGAGAGAAAAGAAAGAAAAACTACAAGTTTGAAAATCCTAATACATTTCTCAGTGACTTTACTGAAATATTCTCTACAAATTCCACTGTCACAGGAGCTCAGTTTTGCTACAATATATTATACAGCACATGCATAATTTGAGACAATATTCTGATTAAATTTCCAGTCTCATTTTATCAATGACAAACCATGTCTATCTTATTAACTACTATTCATTTTGTGTATAATCAATATATAACAAGTGATATTTAATTGTTAATGAGGGATTGGCTGGACCCTGCTGACCCAATCAGCATTTCTCGTCCAATGGTCATACTTTAATTTTCCAGTTTCTCTAGTGTTTGCATCCTTCTCATGGGCATTTCATGACTTTTCAGTGTGGGTTAAACCTCTTTTTGGCCCATAATATGTATTTTTTTTTAAAAAGTAATTAAAAATAGTTTTGTCTATGCTATTGAAATTGTGGTTTACATCTTTGTCACCTTTTCACCCAAGGAGTTTACATTCCTGATAATACAAGAGCGAGGAACTTACATTTTAATTACAAAGGAAAACCAATTCTTCTGCTATATTCTTCTGTCCTCCGTTTCAAGGGTAAGATTTTTTTTTATATAAATCATCAACTCACCCATATGTCTTATTTTGTGGAACACAAAAGGAGAGAGTCACAGTCTCAGTCACCATTAGAAAAGAAACTGTGATAGTGAATTGTGACTGAGGCTATCAGTCTCTTGATGTTCTGCCTTACATCTCCTTTTGTGCTCCAAAAAATAACGTGTTTGGTACAACAGAACATGACCAGTTTTGTTCATGAGTAAATATTGCTTTTAATTTTTTAACTTGAGACTGTTAAGCCTGTAATTTACTTGTATACCTCTGTGTGTATTTAAATGTAAATGCCTTCTCTATTATATGACGGTTTGTATAGGAGGATGTATGCTCTAAACATGTAGGCTATCTGTAACTGTATTTTGTAAATATTAAAACAATGTTAACTGAATGTGATGTGTGATTATTACATAAACATGCACAATTATCAATTAGTATTAAGTATTTGAGATTTTTAAAAACGAAAATGTGTAAACTGTGTAAAACTTTAGCCCAACTGAAATCAACATCGTGTTTCACTCAACTGATGTCAACATTGTTTCAGCATAAGGTAAGCAAACCATCCGCGTCGATTTTCCGTTAGTTTTGAATGGCGTGTCTGACGTTGGTCTTTGATGCCGTGAGAAACATCGATTCTAGGTTAATTATGTGCTATCTGGGTGTAGCATGAAAGGTTCAGCCTAAATAAATAAAGGTCCTAGAAAGCCCCTGCACAGCGGCCAGTATTTACAGCTTTGCATCGTCCACACATCGGCCGGAGAGCATTCGCGATCAGAGGCCGACGTCTCGGCGACATTTTCCCGATGAGCAAACGCTCCGTGAGCTACGTCCCGGCGATGGAACTTTGTCCATCGAGACAACATCGGCCCGACGTATGTGTGTTATCTGGGGACCTTCTCCTCCCCACACAAAAACGTTCAATGTATTTTTTAATCGACATTATTACAATATCACGAGTAAAATTACGACATTAACAAAGTTTTTCAGTTATGAGGCAAAAAGTTGCTGTCATTACAGCTTCAACCTTTCATTATCGGTGCGCAAAAAGCAGAAACTTGAATACCGGCGCGATAGCGAGAGATTGTACGGTAGTTCACGTTGACCAAAACACACAAGAAAAAGCGTTTTGGAAAAAACATTTTCGGAAATCACAGACATTCGCATTCGGACGGGATTAGATTTCTCTGAGGACCGCCGAGTTTGACGAAAAACAGTAGGTAATTTGCTCTGGAATTTTTACAGAGGTCGTGTGAGAAAAAAACAGACATGGCAGATTCGGACGGGATTAAAATCTCAAAGTACGTCTGTGAAACAGAAATTTCTCTAACGTCCCCCTGTGAAACTAGTCCCGTCCGAATAGGGCTTAAGATGACACCAAGGTTCCTAACCTGAGAAGAAATTGAGGGGAAATGATTTCTAAGTTCATTAATGAGTCCATTTCTCACTTTTGGGGGACCAAAAACAATGATTTCAGTTTTGTCTTCATTAATTTGGAGAAAGTTATTCTTTAACCATTTCTTGACCTCATCAAGACAGTCTAACAACGGTTGAATGGAATCAGCAGCTTTCAATGGAATGTACAACTGGGTATCATCAGCGTATAAATGAAACGAAACATTGTGCCCTCTAATAATATTCCCTAATGGAAGCATATATAAGTTAAAAAGGAGCGGGCCCAAGATGGAACCCTGAGGTACACCACTAATAATAGGAGCTGAAGAAGAGGAAAATTTGCCCAAAGATACAGAAAAGGACCTGTCTCTAAGATATGAAGTGAACCACTGTAAGGCGGTACCCTTGATACCAATCAAATGCTCTAAACGCCAAAGAAGTACTTTATGATCTACAGTATCAAAGGCGGCTTTAAGATCTAGTAGCATTAAAACAGCATTTTAACCAGCATCAACTGCAAGTAAAATATCATTAGATACCTTTAACAAAGTAGACTCTGTGCTATGATGAGCAGTGAAGCCAGACTGGAAAGGTTCCAATAACTTAGCTGAATTTAAAAACAAGATCAATTGTGACTGCACAACTTTCTTTAACAACTTTGACAAGAACGATAGCTTAGAGACAGGGCGATAATTATTTAAAGAACCCTCATCCAAACCCTGTTTCTTCAGCAAAGGTTGAACAACCGCATGTTTAAAACAATTAGGGACTAACCCAGCATCCAAAGATGAATTAATCAACGCTTGGATACTGGGGCCAATTTCAGAGAAAGATGCTTTAATAATCTCTGAGAACATCAAGTGAGGTGGAAGTTATTTTCATTCGGTTAACCAGATCACCCAGATCCTTTAATGAAACATGCTGAAAAAAAAAGCATACCGGAGTAGCCAGTGAATTCAGAGTCAGATCTGCAAACTGTAAAGTGAAGGAAGAATGAATGGCTATCACTTTGTGAGAAATTTTTAACCTTTTTTTCTGACAAAGTTCAACCGAGGGTTCCCCATGAAACTGGCAACTAGGGTTAATTATTGAATTAATCGTGGTAAATAAAATCTTAGGCCTATGTTGATGTGTAGCAATTAAATCAGAAAAATACCTTGATCTTGCTAATTTGCAGCATGTTGAAACTTGAACAGACAGTCTTTAAAAATCTCAAAGGACACAGTTAAACGATCATGCTTCCATCTCCGCTCCGCTTTACGACAGGCCTGTCTGAGAGACGAGTATTATCGTCCAGCCAGTAATAAGATTTTTGCTTTGGTTGTTTCAGCTTGAAGGGTGCAATGGCATCTAAAATGTTAGAGCAAGATGTATAAAATAAAGTAATCAAATCATCAGGCCCAGAGGAAGACTCGGCAGCATTTAAGATAGATGATTCAACAGCATTAGCTAGATAACATTCACTAAACTGAGAAGCAGTAAGCGAGTTTATAAAACGGAAGTAGTAGCCAGTAGGCGTAGTTAACACAGCAGAGCTTACAGCAGGGACATTAAAAACAATGGGCTTGTGATCAATATTAACATTATCAATACGCGTCCCATATGACAACATAAGGTCGAGAGTATGACCAAGGACATGTGTAGCTTGATTTATGTGTTGACTAAGACCAAAGGAATCCAAGACATTACAAAATTCAGCAACAAAGGGTCGACCTGGGCAGCATACATGTACATTAAAGTCACCCAAAATTAACATACGATCATACAAAGGCAGGATAAAAGTTAAAAATTCAGAAAAGTTGCTTATAAAAGCACTGTTCAGGATAGGTGGCCTATAGATCAATGCACAGAATAGAGTGGAAGAAGTGGATTCTAACGCAACACACTGTACCTCAAACGACGAGTAAACTCCAACGGAAACTGTCCGTACGTTAAGTGTTTGTTTCACACATCCTTGCTGAATAAAAGAAAAATTTGTATATTGTTACAAAAGATTTATGTTTTTTAAAAAATGCTGTTCCTAAAATTTTTATTCATCAAGGAATCCTGAAAAAAGTTATAAAAGGTTATAAATAGTTATATATAGGTTATAATAATATTAAGCAGCACAACTGTTTCTAACATTAATCAAAAGCATCAAATCATCATATCAGAATGATTTCTGAAGGATCATGTGACACTGGAAGCCTGGAATAATGATGCTGAAAATGATCACAGGAATAAATGGTATTTTTATGTATATCAAAACCAAAAAACATTATTTTAAATTGTAGTTCTGTTTCACAGTATTCCTGGGGGAATGCACAGTGCATGCAGGGGGTGTGCATATATTCCCGTTAATTCCCATATATCTGAGCGCAGGACGACTACAATCACGTTCACGGCGGGAAGTGGACGGTCAGTAACCTGCGGCTCTATCTGGAGAGCACTCGAGGACGGGACGTCACCAACCACCTGTTTGACCAGATCCACTGGATCATGGTGCAGTCGCTCAAAGCCGTGGCTGTGAGTCCAGATCATGAGGCAGCGATTGTTCTGATGAAGCATGAACACATGTTGAGCTGAAGCTCTCAGTCACAATAATGTGTTCCCTTCTGCAGCCTGTCATGAACAACGACAAGCACTGCTTCGAGTGTTACGGCTATGACATCATCATCGACGACAGGCTCAAGCCGTGGCTGATCGAGGTCACATGTCATCTCTGGGGTTTGAAAAGTCTTATATGTTTATATCGCTCAGTTATTTCAGCGAGTGACCGTGTGCGTCTCTCTCAGGTGAACGCGTCTCCGTCGCTCACCTCCAGCACGGCCAACGACCGCATCCTGAAGTACAACCTGATCAACGACACACGCCCAACGGAGAGATCCCCGACTGCCGCTGGAACCGCAGCCTGCCCAAAGAGGCTCTGGGACACTATCAAGTGCTGTAAGTGAGTGCAGACGCCTCCGCGTGACGTCCCGTCCCGTTAGCGGCTCCTCTATATCAGTCTCTCTCTCTCCGTCTCACAGATACGACGAGGAGCAGGCTCTGAGCGAGAGCGCCGACCTCAGGAGCCGCTCGGGGCAGTCGCTGGGGTCAAAGGGCAGCAGGTCCGGCAGCGTGCGCCCACCGTTCCCCGCCACCTGGAAGTGACGCTGAAGGCATGAGGCCTTCACTGGAGCTGTGCTCTGAAAGACATTAATGCTTTTATTTATTCATCATTATTGAATTAAAGTGACAGTACAGACATTTATAATGATTTCTGTTTCAAATTAATGCTGTTCTTTTGTGCTTCTGTTCATTAAAGACTCCTGAAAATAAAATCTATCACAGTTTCCACAAATATATGAACTGTTTTCAACATTGATAATAATCATAAATGTTTCTTGAGCATCAAATCATCATATCAGAATGATTTCTGAAGGATCATGTGACACTGAAGACTGGAGTAATGATGCTGAAAATGATCACAGGAATAACTATATATTCACATAATAAACAGTTCAATGTCAATATATATTAAATATAGTGTATAATATAAATAGTGAATATATCACAATTTTACTGCATTTACAATCAAATAAATGCATCCTTGTTGAACAAGAGAGACTTATTTGAACAGTCTTTTTTTCTATTTAACAAAATATTTTGTGTATTTCTGTTTAGTTTCTGCTGAAAAGGCTTTAATAAGCTGTTCAATGACAGATTCTCATTGTGACAACATGCCCCGTTACTGGGTTTGACTGTGTTTACACTAAACCCCAGAAATATTCACTGGAGTCTCCTGTATAAATATATACTGTGATATAAGAAGGATAATGTTTTATATACTTGAAAAATGAATATTATTTTTAGTATTTTTCTTTTTCTTTTTTTTTTTTTTTTGTGTGTGTATGTTATAAAGGGCAACAACCTTAAGAATAATTAAATCAATATAAAAATATCTTTATTTGTTCATTTTGCTGATGAATGTACTATTTCTACCACAGAAAGATAAAAATAGCAAAGTAGTATGTTAGTATGCGCTTCTGAATTTAGTAATGTCATATATGAGAGCAGAGCTCGTGCACGGAGGGTAGTGATGAGACGATGAAACGAAGATTTGAACCAATTGTTCACAAAATGATTCACTGTTTCGAAGCGTTCGAAACACAACACGCTGGCGACACCTGCTGGACAAAATAGAGTAAAGCAATGAGATCTAGTCCCAAACATAATGACACCTTTTACAAAACAATTGCAAATATCTTCACAACAGTGTAATGTTTTCAATATAATATTTACAAATCATTAAAAACCATTAAATGTCAGTGCTTGTATTTTGTGTTTTAGTTAGTTACTTTTGTTAATCAGACCATTTATATGTAATTTCCACTTCTCTGGTTTGAATCCTATCTCACAAGAAGGTCTTTCAGGGTTGCCTGGAGAGGGGAGGTGTCCAAAGCTCATCAACTGACCACGGGTGTTCCTCAGGGTTCAGTGCTTGGACCCCTCCTCTTCTCCATTTACACTTCATCACTTGGTCCCATCATACAGGCACATGGTTTCTCCTACCATTGCTATGCTGATGACACACAACTCTTCCTTTCATTCCAACCAGATGATCCCACAGTAGCTGCTCGAATCTCAAGCTGTCTGGCGGACATCTCGGCATGGATGAAAGAACATCATCTACAGCTCAACCTGGCTAAAACTGACCCAGATAGCAAGGTGACATTGATTCAATGTTGAAATTCTATCAGAATCATCATTTTGGTTGAGATTGAAAATTCAATGCTTTTCAGTATTGAAAAAGACAACATTGAATCAATGTTGATTTTTGGTCAGCTTCATCACTGGTGGACCTTACCCAGATAGCAGACCAACCTTGAATCAACGTTGAATCAATGTTAATGCCTTAACCAAAATAACATTGAATCAATGTTGATCGACGTTGAATTTTAAGTTGATTTTTCATCAGGTTTGCACCCTGAAATAATGTTATTTCAATGATGAAAAATAGATCAAGATGGTTGTAAAATGTTTTTTCAACCTTAATTAAATCACCTATTTAACATTGAATTAACGTGGAAACTATCAAATACAATCAAATCAATCTTGCTTTATGTACAGCAAGACTCTAACAATGTAAGGGCGGCAGTTAATATGGTTTTAATGAAAAATTCACAACTTCAGTTTACATACAAATGTATTCATTTATAACCACACACTGTTTGAACAGGAATTAACATCACATTCAGGAAAAACAAGTGGCTGTAAAAATGGCATTTCATGGTGATTAAAACAAATAGACCAGGGGCCTGTACCATGAAGCCGGATTAGCTGGCTAGCCAGGTAAGTTTCAGAGTAGTTAGTGCCAATCCTGGGTTTTGGGTACCATGAGAGTGACTTGGCTTTTGGGCAGGTTATGTTCTGGGTTAGAGATTTCAAACTGAAATTGGACCAATCAGATGTGAGCTAAGTGACACTGACACACCCAACACAATAAAGTCACTCCCCCAGTTTCTCTTCCTCCAAATTAAAGGGCACTATATAGTAAAAACAAATATTTAACGATGAAATTGTCAAGTTTTAATCATAATTACTTAGAATTATTTTATGATTTATATATGATTTGTTTAATTATATGATCTATATTTTTATTAATCCATTACACACACGCATGTTTAGTTTAACAGTTGTTAAGTATTTAGTTTCAATGAATATTAATATATATAGATCATATGTAATATAAATAAGGTGTAAATATTAAATATGACTACATGTGACCTTATATGTTTGAGTCTATATTGCTATATATCATCAACTATATAAACTAACGTCACAACTTTCACTTGCACTGATAGAGAAAGATCATTTCTTTTATTTGTCCTCTTTCACAGACTAGTATTTTCCATTAGTGTAAATGCATTTAAATTCTTCATTTTCAGCGAAAGAGTTTTGAATCGTGCTGGCTCTCTCTCGCGAGAAGTGAATCACAGTTTATTTCTGTTGCAAGGCATGTGATTGGCTGTTCACCACTGATGTCACGGATTCATGTGCACGCGCTCCACAAACTCAGGATCAAAGCCTGAGTTGACAGAGAAAGTTGATGATCAGCCTCATGGTACCAACAAAGCCGGATTGGAGTGGTTTGGTTTTGTCAACTCGAAAATAATCCTATAACCCTGAGTTTGTTCAACTACCATCATGGTACAGGCCCCTAGTTTCACAGACAGAGTTTAGGTTAAGCCAGGATCAGACCTTAGTTCAATTATTTAAGTAGATTTTATAGACATGTCTTAGAAAATTATTTATCTTGAGACAAAACAATGGCAGTGCCATATTTTACATTTACATTTACATTTATGCATTTGGCAGACGCTTTTACCCAAAGCGACTTTCATTGCATTATACTATACATTTGTATCTGAGTATGTGCAATCCCTGGGATCAAACCCATGACCTTGGCATTGCTAGTGCCATGCTCTAACCACTGAGCTACAGGAAAGCATATTTTAAGATATGTTTTCAGTTAAAACAGCTCAGACATGCATTTTAGTCATTGGAAAAAGAGCCTGGACAAAATAAACGCAATCTGCATCTGTAAATTTTAAGTAAATACAAATGGAAACTCACCAACAAAGACAGAAACACAGTACTACAGACTGAAACACTACCACAGTTCACTGACTTGAAGCTCTTCTGATGCAAAAAGTATGTCCTTATTCATTAAATTGATACTCTGACGAACTCAGGGATTTCCACCATGAGCAATGCCCAAAGCTGATCAGGAACATAGCGGAGCCAGTTTTGCAGAAACAGAAAATACAAACTTTGAGGCCTCCTTTTCCTCAGCCTTCACTTGATGTAAGGCATCTAAAGAAAACAAAAACCAACAGGAAGTTAGAACTACACAATGTAGTGTATGACTGACAGAAGGTGGGTCATATATATTTGGAAATGTGACTGTTACAACATACTACAAAATTAAGTTAAACTTGGAAAAAAAAGGTTTAAGTTAAAACACGCTGAATTCAAATTTATGACTATTTAATATAAACCATTATAGGTTGATGTATATCATACCCAGAAGCAGGGCACAAGCTGATGTGACTGAAGTGAGTTGATTCAAAACTTTATCTCCCTCGATCACAATGCCAATGTCAGCAGGTGGTTCATGAAGTTCTCCTGCTCCTTCAGAATAATGAACATCACCATGAAGAGCTGCTCAAGGTCACCCTCACAATCATCTGTCTGGTTATCCTAAAGTTGTGCACATAAAACAAACCAGTTTCATTGCCTTTTGCTAGAATTTTACTACAAAATAAACAAATTTATACTTTTTTTTCTGAAAAAATAACACATGGGAACACAGGCAAAACAAAACACAAAAGTCACATGCATTTGGGATGGCATAAAGGTAAGTTAATAAACATCTGGTTTAGACATTAGTAATTTATTATCTATTAACAACTATATCAGTTTTAATAATAAATAAAAATAAATAAATTAATTAATAAAAATAAATAAATAAATCCTGAAGTGTAACTGAAGTGTAGATAAACTCCAACCAGTTGGAGGTCAGTGAGATGAAAAGCTGGACATTATTAATTTAATAATAATACAAAAGAAACACCTCTAGTTGATTATCAATTTGTGTTAATAATAGGCGATCTGGCGCTGGGATGTGTTGTTTTTGAAATCTTGTTGAGTGCTCGTTGTCGCTGTTATCAGAGGCGCAACAGTGTTCTCTTGGCGCTCGTGCACACTGCGCAGTGTTCACACGGACGAGCGCTTCAATCTATCGCTTAACTGTTGCAGAGACTCTATTCGTTACGTTGAATCACAAAACAAATACAAATAAACGTGTCCCTGCTCTTGATATACAATCACTGACGAACATCTTTGGTTTTAATGAGAGAAAAAAAAATCATACATGTTTGGATTCGAACCCAGAATCTCTTGCATGCTAAACGAAAAATATTGCCTCCAGTTCATCTGGACAATCTATTTTCAATAGCGAATCCACGTATTTATTAACTAATATACATACTCTCGAGACATATTGTATTATAGCAGATGTAAGGAAGAAACTATCTTATTAATTTTAATATCATATTATTATTATTGTAATAATACAATTACAATACACCCCCACCCCCCACATACACATTCCTGTCCCACCCACTTTTTAAAACAAAGTTACGCCACTGCACTCTTTCAACTTAAACACTAAATTCACAACTACTCAACATCTCACCCCTGCACTTTAAGGATCGCGCGTCAGACGTTTCTTTGACGTCACGACGCACGAGCGTCTTGAACTTTCTGCTCGAATCGATTTTCTCGCACTGAAAGGTAGGTTGATCTTGGAAATTTGTTTTTACTTTATATATTGGATAAGTGAGATATTTGAAATGCTGAGGGCGGGAAGTGCGCGTGGTGCGGGAGAAACGCCCGAGGCTGTGAGGATTCCTGCATTATTGAGTTAACTTTTTAAATTAATATTTGTCTGTTCTTTTATTTGTCTTTGACATGTTAGCTCTGATTTGATGTGTTTGTTTGCCCAAAATGATGATCCAAATCTGTATGTAAAGACATTGTGAGCTAACATTACATTTGCTTAACTTGGTGTTTTGCTTCGCCCAGGGAAAAATGTTAGGATTTTTTTAGGATCATGATCATGATTTTTTTTTTAGTAGTAATAGTAGTAGTAGTAGTAGTAGTAGAAAAAGTAGATTATAATAATAGTATTTGCACAACCAATTAATTGACCTAAGAAACAACTATCGACCACAAATAATGCTGTAAAAATGTTTCTCCTCTTAGGACCTAAAGCTTTTCAATGATGTTTGATGACTGAGGACACTTTACAATACATAGTAAGTAATTTCTATAAAAACTGATATAGTTGTTAATAGATAATGAATTACTAATGTCCAAACCAGATGTTCATTAACTCACCTTTATGCCATCCCAAATGCATGTGACTTTTGTGGTGTTGTTTTTTTTTCCTGGAAAATATCTGTTTTGTAGTAAAATTCTAGCAAAAGGCAATGAAACTGGTTTGTTTTATGTGCACAACTTTAGGATAACCAGACAGATGATTGTGAGGGTGACCTTGAGCAGCTCTTCATGGTGATGTTCATTATTCTGAAGGAGCAGGAGAACTTCATGAACCACCTGCTGACATCGGCATTGTGATCGAGGGAGATAAAGTTTTGAATCAACTCACTTCAGTCACATCAGCTTGTGCCCTGCTTCTGGGTATGATATACATCAACCTATAATGGTTTATATTAAATAGTCATAAATTTGAATTCAGCGTGTTTTAACTTAAACCTTTTTTTTTTTTTTTTTCCAAGTTTCGCTTAATTTTGTAGTACATTGTAACAGTCACATTTCCAAATATATATGACCCACCTTCTGTCAGTCATACACTACATTGTGTAGTTCTAACTTCCTGTTGGTTTTTGTTTTCTTTAGATGCCTTACATCAAGTGAAGGCTGAGGAAAAGGAGGCCTCAAAGTTTGTATTTTCTGTTTCTGCAAAACTGGCTTCGCTATGTTCCGGAGGTCTGTTTCATAAAACAAGATTAGAAAACAAGCCAGGCTTATTTTACTTAGTCAGACTTTTTGTCAGCGAATTCTGTTTCATAAAACAAACTTAAATGAGTTCAAACTCAGTTACTCTGGCAACTTATGCTGGGAAACTAGCCTGGTCTGGAGGAGGCTAACTGTCAGGCTAAGCTGAGCTTCTCTAACACTGACCAATAGGAAAGCAATGATATTACAGCTGACTCTCTCACATACAATTTTTTGACTTTATTAACACACACATATATATATATATATATGTTTTCAGCATCATTACGCCAGTCTTCAGTGTCTCATGATCCTTCAGAAATCATTCTAATATGCTGATCTGCTGCTAAAACATTAAAAATCTTAGTGGTTCCAAACTTTTGGACTGTACTGTGTGTGTATATATATATATTTATATATTGTGTATATATATATATATATATATTTATATATTTTACTAAATAGTGCTAAATAAAAACAAATATTGGACTAAGTAGCATTTTTTTTTATTATTAAAAGGTAAGTATGATGAACCAAAACATTTAAAGAGAAGTAATTTCTTAAAACTCTGAATCATTCTCAGACTTAATACTGACAACAATGGAAGCACTTGTGAGAGAACTGTCAGGAGTCTTATTTCTTTGCACAGAAGAGTACAAATCATTGTTTTAAGTGTGAAAATATAGCAAAAGTAACACAGAAATTCAAAATCAATAGACCTGTGACAAGGCCCCTGAAACAATCACGCCTTCATTTGTAAGCTTTCATTAAGTGATGAGTGATTATTTTGCTAGACAAAGAGCAGGACAAATACCAAGTGAGTGTTTCAGAGCCAGCAAAAGCTATGAAAAGAGTGACAGAGTAAGATGCAGCCTGCAGAAGTGACATGCATGGTTGTTGTCCACACTGGAACTACCCACTGTAGTCAAAGCACAATAAAGTCAGCTAGCCTTTTCCAAGGCCCATATTTAATCTATACTCTGGTCTCATATATATATATATATATATATATATATATATATATATATGGAATTCAGGTTGATTAGGACACTTTTTGCTATTGAAATGATTGGGAAAAGTGTCCTAATCAACCTGATTAAAATATATATATATATATATATATATATATATATATATATATGTGTGTGTGTGTGTAAAACCTACAGGTTTTCCTTTCTTACTGGCTAAATGTTTTGTGCCCAATATTTAATTAGATTGTTTTAAAATATATGAATACATTTCTCTCTGGTTTTGTTTGGCAGTAGTACTCTTTGGTTATTAGAAGAGCAGAAATTAGAATCACAAAATTAAAAATTAAAATAAATATGCACAGACTAAATTTTAATTGGTAAGATGAATCTAAACTCAGTAACTGTCCCAAAGTATATTGATTTACCACATTACAATAGTCCATTTACAGTTACTATCATAAAAATACACTTACTTGTAGGTTTGAAATTGTACATAAGGCACATTTAATGTCCAACATCAAATATTTTAGCGAAATTTATATTTTAGAATTATTGCGCTTCTATTGCATTCCGTCTGTTTAGCGCGCAGCAGCGCTCGTTCACTGTGAAGGTTAGCCTCAAAATGGAAATATTTGCATGACTTTCTAACATTTACAGATGGAGAATAAACTTGTGAAAAGTAAGTTATGCACTGAGGAAAACACCATGTCTCAAACGCATAAAATAGCACAAAATGTTTCCTATGGTGGATCGATCTGATCCATGATCGACCTCTAGGCTGCTTAAGAAAGCGTGCACGCTAAATTATCTTGACTAGGTAAACCTGGATCGAATTAGCGGGACTGCGTGAACTTCAATTACCTTTTATGAAACCGTTTTAGCCCAAACTCATTGTTAGGTTAATTCAAGTCAGGTTTTGGAGTTTAATCCTCGCTTTTCTTAGAGTCTTTTATGAAACAGCCCTCTGATCAGCTTTGGGCATTGCTCATGGTGGAAATCCCTGAGTTCGTCAGAGTATCAATTTAATGAATAAGGACATACTTTTTGCATCAGAAGAGCTTCAATCCTTAAAGCTTCAAGTCCTGAGCAGTGAACTGTGGTAGTGTTTCAGTCTGTAGTACTGTGTTTCTGTCTTTGTTGGTGAGTTTCCATTTGTATTTACTTAAAATTTACAGATGCAGATTGCGTTTATTTTGTCCAGGCTCTTTTTCCAATGACTAAAATGCATGTTTGAGCTGTTTTAACTGAAAGTAACTTGCACTGACATATTAAAATTTGTCTGTGCTATTGTTTGTCTCAAGATGAATGCCAATAATGTTTTTTTTTTATTATTACTGCTTAACCCCTTTCACAGACAAGGCTTAAATGTAGTCCCAGACTAAAATGCATGTCTGAGCTGTTTTAACTGAAAACATATCTTAAAATATGGCACTGCCATTGTTTTGTCTCAAGATAAACACTTTTCTAAGGCATGTCTATAAAATCTACTTAAATAATTGAACTAAGGTCTGATCCTGGCTTAACCTAAACTCTGTCTGTGAAACTAGGTCTGTTTGTTTTAATCACCATGAAATGCCATTTTTACAGTCACTTGTTTTTCCTGAATGTGATGTTAATTCCTGTTCAAACAGTGTGTGGTTATAAATGAATACATTTGTATGTAAACTGAAGGAAGTTGTGAATTTTTCATTAAAACCATATTAACTGCTGCTCTTATATTGTCTCTGATTGAAATTAGAGTCTTGCTGTACATAAAGCAAGACTGATTTGATATTGTTTCCACGTTAATTCAATGTTAAAGGGTGATTTAATTAAGGTTGAAAAAACATTGATTTTACAACCATGTTGATCTATTTTTCATCATTGAAATGACATTTCAGGGTGCAAACCTGATGAAAAATCAACTTAAAATTCAATGTTGATTCAAAGATAATTTGGTTAATGCATGACTCAACATTGATTCAAGGTTGGTCTGCTATCTGGGTTGTCTTTAAATTTACATTAACAATATTATCTCCATTATCAGTGACTGTCATGGATCTCAACTAGCACAAATATGGTTTTGTTTGTCTTGCTGGTTTTCTTGTGAACACCTTTTCCCAGTTTCCTTCTGTTGTACAAACAGACCACAGCTCTGAACAGTGTTTTCAGGTATATCATTTTATCATATCTTTTCATATTTATATTATTATTTTCATGATTATTTATCTCACCTTGCTTCAGCATCAGTAATGTGAAATAGCCTACTGCAGGGGTTTTCAAACCTGTCCTGGATGACCCCCAGCCTTGCACATTTTGTACGTCTCCCCTCATCTATCACACCTGATCTGATTCAACTCATCAGCTCATTAGAAGAGACAGAAAGACCTGGAGTGGAAGTGTTAAATAAGGGAGACATACAAAATGTGCAGGGCTATAAAATATAGCTGAACTTTAGCTTCTTAAATTTAGCTTTGATTAAAGATAACTTTATGTTTTTGCATTTTTTACAAAAACTGGGGGATACAGAAAAAAGTTTTTTTTTTTTTAAATCGATAAAATGGGATGTTTTCAAAGCTTTTTTTATTGGAGGAGCTTTTTTGAAGGGATGACAACAGTAAATGCAGATCAGAAGCAAATATTTTACAGTTAGGATTAAATTTAAAGGTATCTTGCGTTGTGAATGTGGTATTTACCCATCATACAAATAAAGTGCAAGACATCATCTAGCTCCCTATTGTCAGAAATATCAAAGTGAATAATGTGAAGAATGATCACTGATGCGCACTTGACTCATAAGATGGTGCAACATGAGTACATCTCATTCAGCTCCCTTGGTCGTGAATTCAGGCACTGGTATAGTTTAACTGGTATACTTTTTTTTACAGTCTATGGTATAGACCAGGGGTCGGCAACCCAAAATGTTCAAAGAGCCATATTGGACCAAAAAAAACAAAAAACAAATCTGTCTGGAGCTGCAAAAAAATTAAAAGCCTTATTTAAGCCTTATGAAGGCAACACAGGATGTAAGTGTATATTAGCTATATTAGCCTACTATCAAAATGACTAAGTAGGCTACAAATACATAAAGAGGTATTCCCGAGGTATATATTTAAAAACTGCTGAAAGCAGAAAAAAGAATCAAATGGATCGGTGCAATTCACAGAAACAGCTGGACTCCAGCCAGAGAAACATAGATTTATCATTTTGTCAAATTGTTGGATTTTGAGGTAAAATCATTCCATATATATTGTATTGTTATATATTATGTTGACAAATCATCAATTAAATATTTTCCATCTTATATTATGCATAATTGTGTGTTTTAAAATAAACACTGACAAAACTATACTATAAAACTATATGTTTTTAGGGCTGGACAATATGACGATATATATATATATAATATATATATATATATTATAACATTGATTTAAGTGATTACGTGGATTTAAACCTACCTATATTGTAGTTATATAAAATATTCGCAGGCAGATTTGCTTTATGTATTTCCCCGGCGTCAAATCAGGCACATATAAAATGTCAGGAAACACGACTCCTGGCCAATGTTCCCTCTAAGCTGCGGGCGTGCGCGGCCGCGCAGAAAAAATAATTGCCACGCAGAGAACAGACATGAAAATGATTGTAGTATTTAAATGAGAAATAATTGCAGTGCTCTGGACAACCGCTATAGAGTTATTGTCGCTATAGAGTTGGAACCGGTGAATGCGGTTTACAGGTTCATAGAAAGAGAAGATTGAGCGCGTGTGAGCTGGCTGGCCCTGAGCCAAATCAGTCGCGGTAAGAATACTGTCATGTTTGCGGACTAAATACATCAATACGAGAGGCAACGCGAAACGAAAAGAAATGTGAAATAAAACGTCATGTTTTAATGAAAAGTGGTGGAAATAAAGGATGATGGGCACAGAATGCTAACAAAACTCTGAGACATTTACAATCACACACCCACCACAGGTGTAGCTTGCGAACTCAAAATACATCAGTGATATACCTCAGTTTAAATAGATTTGTGTGTGTGGTGGTGTGGGTTTCAGGGATGTTTAGATAACTATAAACGAGTTAACGTTCACTTTTCTTAAAAATATTTAGCTATCAGTTTAAATGCTTCATTTTGTTTTCACTATATAATATATTAAAACAAATGGAAGCATTTAAACTGATAATACTGTATATCAGTTTAAATACTTAAATATTATATTTTATTATATTATAATGTAATGATCTCACAAGGGGATTGTTTAGGGCTTCTTGCCACGAAAAATCTTGAAACCTCCTGGTATAAAAAAATCTGGGAAATTCATAAGTAATTGTAATTTTGATGGTTTAACACTGTCTGTTGCTAATAATTGACTGTACAAAAACACATTATGGTTGTTCCAAACCATCATTGTAACTGCTCATATTATATTATAAAGAATTGAACTGCCCTGCAGGAGGACAGAAATTATTTTTAATAGAATTTCTTGGTAAAGACTGGTACAGTTAATACAGCAATGTGAAAAAATCTCAAGTAACCTAAAATGTGCTTAATTTAGTGACTGAACTGCTTGTTAAATGTTACAGTTGCATGATAACCATTTTTTTGTGTGTGTTTACGTTGATTGTACAGGTCTGATATAAAGTATGTTTTTGCTCAGTTGGCCAAAATGTGCGCTCAACAGAGAAAAGTTTTGCTCAGCGAGAAAAAAAATTAGAGGGAACATTGCTCCTGGCTACATGTCAATATCCATGGATTAGGTTTATTTGACAAGTTGTAAACACTTTCGAGTCCAACCTTTAGTGTAATTCGTTTGTTTTACTCGCGTTTTCGCAGTTTCCTCTATTAAATCCAGTCACGCAACAGGTTCTTTTGCCACTCAGTCCAGCTGAGGGAGCGCGCTTTCGGCGGGAAAGTGACGTCGATGCATACTGGTGCGTGACTGGATTTAATGCGCCACGCTGAAACGTGTGTCGCAGGCTATGACGCAAATCTTCGTTGACAGAAATGTTGAAATTTAATATTTATTATACACATTTTTACAGCATTGGAAAACGTTAAGAATGTTTGTGTCATGTTTGTCCTCCTACAGAAACCAAATGAAAACAAAAAATATATCCCCCCCTCCATCTTTTTCCATTTTTATACATTTTTTTTTTCAAAATAAACAAAGAACAAAACTAAAGTAATGCCGGCAGACCCTCGCAGACGTCTGCCGGCCACACAAACATAATAAAACATAAAATAATATCCAGGTCTGGTCCTCTCTCTTCCTTCACGGTCGTCGCTCCTCCTTTTATGCTCCCGGAGCTCCTCCGTGAGAGACTCAAGGCCGGTGCGCCTCCCAGGTGATGCTCGTTATCACTTGCGTCACCGGCCTCGCGCCGTTCCCTCACGGCTCTCGCCCGCCCTGGTCGCCACAGTCATGATCTCCTGTTTTAATGTTACAATAAATTCACAACTTGTTTGACACAAACAATGCTGTTAGAGAATGTTTCCCAGATAATCAGCATCAGTTTTTCATGAGTGTCTGTAACTTAGCCAACAGTTTTACAGCCTGTTCACTGACAACACCTGTTCAGAACAAGTAGTCTAGGCCTAGTTATATTTTTGTTATCACACGATGACTGACATTTTGTCACATTAAACATCTCTCTCCAAATAGGCTTAATAATTTTATTAGCACTAAATAAATTAAAGTGTATTACATCGTCGATGTTATTGGTCACTTTAAAAATCATGTCATGTGGTTGGAGATGTCACTCTTGCCTGTCTTCAAAACTTGAGAGCCCTGCTCTGGCCACTGTATATTTGGCCATCTGCTAACGTCTTCTATCCACTCCACTACATGGATCTGGTAGCCGGATACCATTTGATAAAGTCAACTTTTTAAATAACTTTCTCTGTCTGCGTTGCTTATCCACTCGCGTAGCTTGACACGCTGCAGATATATAAAACTTTCGGAGTTGCTAACACGTTAGAACCACTGGGGAACAACACCACTTCCGCTGCCAAAATGCGCGCGCATACGTTTGCTACGTCATCATTGTGTACAAACAGTAAAAGGGTCTATAGATCCAGACTCACTACACATTGGGACACCAGTGATGCGCGGGTTGATCCAAAATGAGCGGGTGCCTGTGATCACCCACGGTTACCCGCGGTTACGAGTCATCCAAAATATTTTTAATGATATTCGGGTCGCGGTCGGTTGGGTCGTTTGAAATAAAGATGCCAATTAAACCTTTGTAATTTATATAGTACTAGACACAATTTTCTATGAAATGCATAGGCCTACACTTTATTGGCTGAATAACTGGCGCGAAGATGACGCATGAGCTCAGTCTGCATGACTGCGCTCGATGATGCACTTTACACTGGATGACTGTGACGAGGACTGGTTTCTTGAATTTTGGGAGAGACAGGTACCCA
Organism: Culter alburnus; assembly: GCA_028476615.1. Taxonomy (NCBI): domain Eukaryota; kingdom Metazoa; phylum Chordata; class Actinopteri; order Cypriniformes; family Xenocyprididae; genus Culter; species Culter alburnus. Next base: position 28,236 of record JAOTNS010003368.1, read on the forward strand.
CCTTCCCAAGGCTTCGTGCATTGGCAAGGAGGATCCTCTGTGTTCCAGCATCAAGTGCAGCCAGTGAGCACACATTCAGCTCACAGGTCGTGTCATAGAGGCGAGAAGAAGCCGTCTCAACCCAGGGACGGTTGATTCAATATTATTTCTACACAGCGCGAGGAAAGCTAAAAATAAGTAGGCTAATCTTCTGTTTTAGGCCATCAACGGCACCTCATAGCCCTTTTAAGCTTACTGTGTGTTTCAGTTTTCAGTTTTACTTTCATGGGTATTTGTGAACATTTATTTATGGATATTGTAGACTCAGTCTTGGCTTAGCCTAAGCCTACTAATACAAGTGGGAAATCCTTATTTACCTTTTGAATGTTGAGCGTTATTAAAGCTGCAGTAGGGAGTTTTTAGAAAACGTTGACTTAGCCTGAAAATTTAAACAAGCACAACTCACAGCTCACTCCCCCTTGCTCTCTGCTGCGCTACAGCCCTCCCTCCACAGCTCCTCCCCCATCACAACGGAGCCTGCCGTGAACGCGCAGGCTAGTAAGCAAGCAGGGCCACCGATGACGGCGGATAAACAGTTATGGCACATTCCTTGT
>JAOTNS010003369.1:0-14455 GCA_028476615.1 Culter alburnus
CCGCAATGCTTTTTACCTTATCCCGGGGTGAGTTTCTTTGCGGTTCATACGTCATTACCCAACATTTTTCATTTGCGTGCTTCCGGCGGTTGCCAGTATGTCCCATTGCCGCATTCCACAGTGATGCCCTCGAGTCCCTGGAGATGAGGATCGGCGACGTTGCCTCCTTCTGGGAACAGCACTGCCCGAGTCTGATCCTGAGCTGACGGCCATGCTTGCCTGGGCAGCTGAGAGTGTCGGGCTCGAGTGGAACCCTCCACCGTGTCCCGAGCCTCCCCAGTCCGTCCCGCTGGCTCGAACGAGCAGGCTCAGCTATGCGATTCAATTTGCCCTGCGTCCCCCCAGGTTTCGGGGTGTTCGTGCTATGATGGTGGGCAAGGATGCTCCCATCATGCGAATGGAGGTCGCAGCCCTGCTGGCGAAGGGTGCGGTCGAGCCGGTCCCTCCAGCAGACATGAAGTCCGGGTTTTACAGCCCCTACTTTATCACACCTAAGAAAACAAAGGGTTACGACCAATTCTAGACTTGTCTGCCTATGTTAACACCCAAGCACAATCTTCAAAAGCATGGTTATCTATATATCTATCTATATCTAAGCATGGGAATCCTATGGATTGGTTTGCAGTGATCGACCTAAAGGATGCATACTTTCATGTCTCCATTCTTCCTCGACACAGACCATTCCTTCGGTTTGCTTTCAAGGGCACGCATACCAGTGGGTTCTCCCATTCGGTTTGTCCCTGTCTCCCTGTGTCTTCACGAAGATTGTGGAGGGGCATCTTGCTCCGCTCAGGGAGCAGGGTGTTCACATCCTCAACTACCTCAACTACTGGCTGATTCTAGCTCACACTTGAGAACAGTTGTGCGAACAGAGGGACCTGGTGCTCAGGCACCTCGCCCGTCTGGGCCTTCGGGTCAACTGGGAAAAGAGCCATCTCTCCCCTGTGCAGAGGATCTCTTTTCTCAGTATGGAAATAGACTCGGTAGGCAGCTTACGAGCAAGTGTATTCAGTCACTGCTGAATTGCTGGAGTCAATTTGGGCAAGAGGGCGGTTCCACTGAAATTATTTCAGAGGCTTCAGCACTGGCTTTACGGCCAAGTTTCCGAGATCGGCATGGCAACGGGGCACGCACCCAGTGACAATCACTCTGACCTGCTGTCAAGCCTTCACCCTGTGGTCAGAGTTCCCTTTTCTACTGGCTGGTGTTCTCCTAGTGCAAGTTTCCAGGCATGTTGTTTTCTCAACAGATGCCTCTGCCATGGCTGGGTGCCATGTGCAACAGGCATGCTGCATCAAGCTCCTGGACAGGACCCCCAACTTTAGTGGCATGTCAGTTGCCTCGAGTTGCTAACAATACAACTTTTTCTGCACTGCTTCAGGGCCCTGCTGAAGGGCAAGCACGTGCAAGGACGAGGAGCAGGTTCTCTTGGTTGCGCCCTTTTGGCCTAATTGGACCTGGTTCTCCGATCTTGTACTCAAGACAGCCCCTCCCTGGCCAATTCCTCTGAGGAAGGACCTTCTTTCTCAGAGAGGGGGCACCCTCTGGCACCCGTGGCCAGATCTTTGGAACCTCCATGTGTGGTTCTGGAAGGGACGCAGAAGATTTAAATACCTTGCCACCTCAGACAGTAGTTATACTATCACTTCGGCTAGAGCCTCATCTACCAGACAGGCCTAACCTCTGCTTGGAGACAGCCTTTCCCTTCTGCTGGCCTCCGTAACAGACAAAGAGCTGGTCTGGGTCCTAAAGCACTGAGTTCTGTCTACGCAAGCGCGTACTGGACAGAGCAGCACCAAGGCTGGGTCTGCCTCCTCCAAGGGCAAAGCTTGCAAGTTCACCACCTGGTCCCTGAAGGGAGTGGTGGGAACTTTGTGCACATATCCGGCTGGGGTCTCAGGATCATGTGAGAGTTTGGGTTCCTCCAGCACTGTTGATGCCTGACACCTCTGTCAGCCCTGTCAGACTAGGTGCCTCCATGTGTTGTGATTCCCCCTCTGGGCAATCCCATGTGTGTATTTCCACGGTAAGCCTCCTTCGGCATCGGCATCTCTTGCTATCACTGACTTGAACATGTCCACCCTGTTGGCTGGGTTATCTCAGAGTACATATGTGCTTTGCAAGACCTCCCTACGAGCACGCAGCCTGTTAGCATACTTCCAGATGGAATGTGCATACCCAGTATACTTATGTGTTAAGTCTAGCCCTTCACTTGTGCTGGCCTCACGACAGGGTACTATGACTTACGCAGGGCTGGAAGACATTGTGGCATTTTGGAAGGGACCCCATTCGTCAATGTTCTGATGTCATGTTGAACATACTGACTGAAAGGGAACATCTCGGTTACGTATGTAACCCTCGTTCCCTGAAGGAGGGAACAGAGAGGTTACGTCCTCTTGCCACAATCGCTGTACCACTGAGTGGCTGGGACAAACCATCTCGGCTCCTCAGAGAAGACTTGAATGCGAGAATGCTTGTGCTGGTCCTTGTATACCCACAGAGCGGGGCGGAGCTCGCGATGCAAATTCCGCAGACCAAGGTACTCAGTGTACCAAAGGCTCTCAGGCGAGACCCCCTTCGTAACGTCTCCGTATCCTCCTTCAAGGAACAAGGGTTTCATACATAACCGAGACGATCCTTGAAAACTTTTATGAGCAGAAGTCAGATGTTTAAAAATTTCTGTGTGAATAAACCAGTTTGTTTTCATCTCCTTTACTTTACTCCATCCTGCAACCATGCAAATACTGATACATTTTCAGATGTACTTACCACATACAATGCTGATATCAGGTCTCTTAATTCACTGCCCTCTTAAAAGCCCCCTTGCAGTGAAGAGACACAATTATAAAGATGATTCACATTTATACCCTTGTTAGATAAATGTGATTCATGTAAATCCATCCTTATAAATAATTCATGGAAAAACATGCACTATGGGAGGTCAGGATTTTAATTAGATTCAGAGGTATTTATCAAGGCAGATCATTAGCACAGGTGATGCCGTGTGTTTTAATGTGTCTTCAGTGGGATTAGCAGAAAGACGAGTATCCTATTACGTTTATCTTTATAAACGTCTGTGATAACGTCAAGCCCAATATTCTCATCAGAAATATCCTGCAGACAATATTACACTCTTTGTCCACTCCATTTAATGACTAGTAAATGGGGGACTCGTCCAAACCTAATTGATAACATCTGGATGAGTCTCTTTCACTGTCCATCAAAGAAATATGATGTATACCGATGAATGATATGGACAAAATGTGGCTAGGCAGAATTGTCTACTCAGAAAATGAAAATCCAATCATGATCTATTTACCTTCATTTTGTTCCAATCGTGTATGATTTCCTTTCTTCCTTTATTCATTGATGATTTTGGTGACTCCATTTGTGACGCAGTTGATTTTTGTTAAAAAATCATGTTAAATATCATGAAGTGATCTTCATTCAGTGATCTGTATATATTTCTATTTGTTTTTCTTCTTCATGTGAACATTGGACTCACTGTAAATTAGGTTTCTTTAACCGTGTTGGGTACACTGTACAAATGCTGGGTTAAAAACATCCAAGCTGGGATAAATATGGACAAACCCAGCATTTGGGTTTTCGACCCAGCAGGTTGGCCCAGCCGCTGGGTCAAAACAACTCAATCACTGGGTTGTGTTTACCCAAATTGGATATTTTTAACCCAGCATTTTTAGAGTGTACAAAGTACTTACTGTGTTCATATTGTATTGCAAAACATTTTTTGTTGCTATTGAGTGGATATATGGTAAGGTTAGGGACAGGTTTGGTGGTATGGGTAGGTTTAAGGGTGGGTTAAGGTGTAAGAAGATTAACGGTGTAATTATAGATGTAATTACAGAATTCATTATAGATGTATTAAATGGACCCTGCAAATGAGCAGGAATAACGCTAGGAAGATGGATGAAGGATTACAGATGTAATTATGCAGGTATTTTTTTTAAATATAAATACAATGTAAACGTGTATGTACACAATAAGTGCATTGTATCAAATTAATTTAAACGTTAGTATAAATTAAGGACACTTAATATAAAGTGGGACTGAAACATTATCAAATGCTATTCTTTTCAAGTTTTGCACTTTTAATTTTTTTAATTTCAATCTAATTCAACTGAAATTTCTATTTTTTTTTTTTTTCTTTTACTTTTTTTAATTAATATTCACATTTCAGTTCACTGGATATTACACATATGTTTCATGGTTTCAAAGTAATGATGATATAAACATAGTGCAGTAGCATTCTTTTATATTCTGTGTTATGCTTGTTTGTATAATCTATGTATTTAATCATTTTAGGCCTCAGAAGGCCTTGTGGGATTTGTATTGTGGTTGAATACTGCCATCTAAAGATAGTCTGCAATCAAGACCAGTGATTCAGGAAGCAGCTTCACTGAGCAAATATACAGATTGATTTGATAAAAAGTCTACACACAGCCATTACTCATTTCATCAGTATGATAATTAATATACTGATGAACAAACTAATCACTTTAAGCATGCATTCACAGAAATACAATTACATAATGTACAGTTGCAAACTTTTTAAGATGGAAATCCCAAGTAGCAGACCTTTAAGGAACAGTGCATTGTTCCAACCTGTTTGCTGTTAATGTTTCTAAGAAAAACAAAAGGAAAATTTTCGCCATGCAGCTCATAGTCATATAATGACATTTCATAATGACCATATCAAGTTTCAAAAGATAAAAGCAGTGCAAATGTTTTACCCATATGATCACCATAGTTTGAGGAACAGACTGAAATTTAAGTTGATTTCCCTTTGCCACAGCTCTCAAATATTTCTGTTTTGCATTTACAACACGGCAGAACCGGTGGTATTTGGTCAAATCTGGTGCATTGCATTTGCATGCTATTTTAAAATCTCATGAAAAAAACAATTCAGAGTATGGTGGGGATATGATCAGTAAATGACTGTTACACTGAATGAGTTTCCTTCCGTTTCTCACATGAAGCTATTTTTCTAGGCAGCCATAGTCACTGTGAACTGTCTTCATATAGAAATGAGCTGCATGAAGTTTCTTTCAAAATCACCTTATTTTTTACATGTTCCACATAAAAAGTAACAGCATGAACTGACCAAAGGTTGAGTAAAACGACAGCATTTTCATTTTAGGTGATTATTCCTTTTGGACTGAAGCTTAAATTGAATGATATCTGAGTTATTTATTTATTTTTTTAATCAATATTCTGTGATAGACTGGCCTGAGATGCTGGGTTAGGCTCCAGCACCACCATGACTAGTTAAAAAGGACCTATTATGTTTTTTTTTTTAAATATTCAATAGTGTGCAATGTTGCTGTTTGAGCAAGAAGCTCTGCAAAGTTCCAAAGTCCCTCCAGCGGGATTATTCTCTATATCAGTGTCACTGTTTCTGAACTCCCTGAAACGCCTCCATTGTAGTCTTGAGTTTTCTACTGGGAACGAACACGTCACATTATTCCTCATTAAATAATTCCCGTCCAAGGCATATGCAGAATAAAGGGATAGGCCTGGTTGACTTACACCGTGTGCAGAATTATTAGGCAAGTTGATTTTCTGATCTTTTCTGAAGCACATTTTACCAATTTGCAAACCACATCAATCTTAATAGTTCACCCAAAAATTAAAATTTTTGCATAATTATTAGGCAGGTTTTCTTTTATAGGCAAATGAGCCAAAAAGCGATCTAACTCAGACTGTAAAGTCAAAAATTATTAAATGTGCATGAGAAGGATGTAATACTAATGCAATACTAGAAATTGCAAAGTTAAGGCATGACCAATGGACAGCAAAATGCTCATTGATCAGCAGGTCAGACAAAAAAGGTGGAGAAGAAAAGACACAAGTTAACTGCAAAATAATTAAGAATTAATTATCTTAGTCTCCAGCACCACCATTTACCAGAGCTGCAACCTACCTGAGTCTCCAGAAGTGCGAGGTGTCAGGATCTCAGAGACTTACGTTAGGTAAAGAATCCTAAAAATTGACCCCCACTTAATAAGAATCACAAGCTAAAGTGTTATAAAATACATGAAGAATGTTTTTTTTTTTTTATAGGCTTTATAGACAGACAGACTGAGAGTGACTCTTGAAGGACCAGCACCACATCCTCTTGTACCACTGTTGAAGAATTTATCTTCCAGAATCTGGCAGTAGGTTTTAGGAGATCATTTTTATTCCATATCTGCAAGACACTTTTCAGGATAGGAGATGAAATAAAATGAACCCACATGTTACTGCCAGATCTGGAAGATAAATTCTTCAAACAGTGGTACAGTGGACAGTGCTTTTCATCAGGAGAGGCTTCATGGAGACATGAAGGGTAACACTTTACAATAACAGTACATGAATAACCATGAACTAATACCTGAATTAATAGTTACTTCAGCATGAACTCATGATTAGTTAAGATATGAACTAATCATGAACTAATGAAGAGTGATCCTTAACTACGACAGGAGTCATAAGGATTCATGCATGAAACAGCAGCCTTAACTACGGTTAATATATGTTTGATAATTAATGCATTAATTAACATTTAGGGTAAAAATCAAACAGTCTCTATAATAAGGAATAATAATTTGGACTTTGAAATAAATTTAAACAATTTACTATTATCAGAATTTAAACTACTGACATCAGCAGTTTCGTTATAAACATTACTGAAAGGCACAGGATTAGTTTGTCATTTTCACTGATCCTCCTTATCAAACATATAAAATACTAAATACACTAATAATTTATCTTAAAAGGTCTTAATCTGTTTTGTGACATTCTTTCCTATCAAACTAAACTACTGTGACTTACAACAGTTCCTGAGGAATCGGTTCCCCAAAAAATAACTAAACAGGAAACATGAACTAAGGTCAGGAACGTTTGCTGGGATCAATTCAGAAGTTCACTCTCCATCCAGATGCAGGCCGTGATGATACTGTACCTCCATTATCTGACTTTTTGAAAAGTCACACAACATCACTTAACTGGGCTGAATACTTATATAGTGTGTTAGTACATGCTATTTGATAGTAAGTTAATGATAAATCATGAGTTTTTTTTGGTAAGTGAATTAATTACGATGTGCCCCCTCAAGTAGTCACGACATAAGTATGCATTAACAAACCATTAGTTGATGTTAGTATATGGTTAGTTAATAAACTTACAAATCATTAACTAATATATGAATAAACACTAAGAGTGCCATCCTTATTCCTTTACACCCTGGTACAAAACAAAAAACAAAAATAAAAAGTATTTGTATTTTATTTTTATTTATATAATTAAACATATATGGACTTGAAAGCAAGCCATAAACATACCTGTAAAGACACACATAAGGCACATTTACATGTAAAATCGCGCGCGTCCACAAGCTAATGCTAATCAAAGCATATACATTTAAACGACAAAATACAAATACAGTTATAACTGCACATAACCTCCTGAAAATCCCAATAAACATACATGTAAATATGTCTTTAATTATTAATTCGATTTACCAAAGCAGTCACATTTATTAGTTTAAAATGCCAGCAACACAACAAACGCGCCAAGAGAACACCTAGCGTGCGCCACTAATGAGTGTCCCACCAGAAACAAAGCCTACATACTTTAGTTCCGGGAATAAACTATGACTATTTAGCTGTGACTAAATATAAATGAACTATAAAAATCAGAAAACGGTTTAGATCAAATTAAATTTATTAGTGGTAGTTAGTCTATTTTCCACATTTGATTAGACAGATCTATGTAATTAATGGCTAAACAATCATGTGCCATTCCAATTATTTGTCACAAAGCTGCAGATGGCAGATTATGATATTACAGTGTAAATTATGACAGTATTAAATCACGTTTAATTCAAATTCAGAGTACTTCTTGTTTACTCTCATGGAGCCTGATTTATTTAGTTTACCCCTAAATGTTAATTAATGCATTAATTATCAAACATGTATTAACGCGTAGTTAAGGCTGCTGTTTCATGCATGAATCCTTATGACTCCTGTCGTAGTTAAGGATCACTCTTCATTAGTTCATGATTAGTTCATATCTTAACTAATCATGAGTTCATGTTGAAGAAACTATTAATTCAGGTATTAGTTCATGGTTATTCATGCACTGTTATTGTAAAGTGTTACCACAGGAACTAAACAGAGCGTTACTGACAGACTGGGAAGAGAGGAGCTGCAATAATGTCAAATATGGGAAAAAATAATGTGTTTTTTTGAAACATTCAAGCATGAAAAACTTATTCTAGTTAAGCCAGAAAATAAAATACTTTGTAAAAGTGCATAAGGTCCTCTTTATGAGAATGCCTGAATGGATAGATATTGTGTTTGAACCATGTACAGTTCTGTTTTTCTGTCAGATTTAGCATCATAAAATGACAAATATTCATAAAAATAACATTTCTCTTGTTTTGTTTTGTTTTTCCCCCCCTGTGTTTTCCTTTGATAAAGGATAAACAACCTAATTTATGACAAAAAAAAAAAAAAAAAAAAAATAGCATAAGGGGAATTACAGACGAATGAATTTCAATGAACCCCGACGGCACTGTGGTGCTGTAGTTGCTGTTAGCCCTCAGGCATACATGGCTAATTAAGAGAATACCACCCCTGACCCCAGTCATATCCAAATGATGTAATTTAACATTATTTCAGAAGTTTTCATTTTCATATCTTTCTTGGTGAAGGTCAGATTTGGCTTGCTGTCTAAGATGGAGCTAGAGACTTGACTTGACAATTAACTATCCCTCTGGACCACTCAATTAGGTTATTAATAATGGATAAGGTTGGCGAAGCCTGTAGAGAGGAATGCTGGAAGAACTGTCTTGATATGGAATATAAGTAGCTATTTATATAGTCTTGCACCATCATGTTCTCAGGACCGTCTCTCTTGCACAGTGATTGACAGTTAGATGAACTAGCTTCTCCCAAACATTCATTTTAGAACTCCATGGCTTTTTATCTCAGAAAAAAAAGGTCTTCTAGGTCAATATTGTCAAACTCAAAATCCTTTTTGCTCTTGTGACATGCCAGGTAATCTGTGGGGTTGTTTGAGATGGTGCCATTTCAGGCCACTGTGTCACATGTGCTGAGTGGATGGGAGCCAAGGTTTTACCTGGCACGCTTGGTATGATTATACAGTGCTACAAATATCTTTCCAAGCAGTAATGGCCCAAGATACTCTCTTGGGTAATTTAAGACTTCTTTAGATGAAAGTCATCCGATGCAATGTTGCAACATTGTTGGTTCAATTAAAACTCTGGTGTTCCACATAGAAAGTTTAAACATAAAATGAAAAAATTAAAACAGGAAGATGGCATGCTTTCATGGTATAAGTGTGACATCTGAGTTTGTCTTGTGTGTGGTTTTGAGCTTTACTTTCGTAGTTCATGATCTCACTAACTTCAAACCAAAGTAATAGGGCCATTGATTAGAGTGAAATATTGAAATCTGGCTGTTCAAGTGATTAATAATCAGCTCACAGTTTGCTGTGCTCTCAGAGCTGAAGCTGACTCAATGAGACAGCTGTTCGTATCGCAATATGCTGATTAAGTCAAAACTACAAGGAGTGCCACTCCACCAAGCATAGCAGTGCCATAATCTACACGGTAAACACTTATCATGCTGCAATTATGACAACCTGCATTGATTAGGTTGTGCCTCTCATCATCATTAGAGTTCATTTTAACCTGTTAAAAAATGGTCCCATCTGTACTCAGCCAGAGATCTAAATTAGTGTACATGGGTGGCAAAAGAACACTTAGATTGCTGACTTTTACTCACACAAACTTCCATCAAAAATGTTGCAAGAATTGTCAAAAAAAAAAAAAAGCTGTGAAAACTTGCCAAAAGTGTGTTCCAAATAATCTCTCGCTTCATTGATCAGGCTCATTCTTGAAAATGCTGGTTTGCTGGCTTATAATAAAAGACCAATTTTACTGTCTGAGCTGGAGATTTCAAATATTTGCCCATTAAACCCAAGTCTTCCATTGCATTAAGAGCACATTAGAATGTGAACTGTAGTATGCAGTGCTTCAGAAAGTGTTCACTCCACTGTTCTTTCCTGTATTATTGATTCATGGATTTATTCTAGAAGAGTGATTATTCATTATAATATTAAGCTTTTTAAATGTTTATTTTGTTTGCTTCGTACGCACCACGTCCTGAAGGATTTATGTGCTCTATAACTCCCAGTCTGTGTCGGATTTTATTCATATGATATGCTTGGGTTCTGCCAAAACCACACGATATATTAATCTCTCATCACAATACAATATCATCAAAGCAATATTGTGTGTAGATCACCTTACAGAGTGAAATACTACTCTTCTAACCTGAACGACGTGTGATACAAAAACGCATTGGTGTGTAAACCAGCATGAAATGAACAGACAGGTATGTGATCACACTTCAGTTCTATTATAAACGGCTGTAAAGCAGGTGTAGATATCTACAGATAATGAATCATGGCTGCATGCTTATGTGATCATATTTTTTTAAATATCAGTTGATGCATGAATTCATGTGTGTATGTGTAAATGTGCACAATGTGCCAAAAATTAACCACCAATGCCAGGAAAAATCATCAGGGAAACAAACAGAAATACTTTCTAACTGTTTGGTAACTTATAGGGATAGTTCACCCTAAAATGAAAATTAATTCTTCATTTATTCATCCTTCTGTTTTTCTAATGCAGTACGTCTCTTTTTAGGACCAAAAAAGGAGATTTTTTTTTTCCCGTTCACGCTCGTCCATATAGAGGCAGTGAATAGCAAGCTTTTTAAAGAACACAAGCAATCACAGAACATATATCATATATTCCAAGTGTTCTAAGGGTATACGATAGGATTTGGCGAAAAACAAACCGAAACTTAATAGATTATTTAATAAAATTCCTGACCTTGTCCGATGCTCTCGCATCCTGTATTTATTAATCTTGATTTCTCACAACTTCGAGTCAGTGAGAACTGCAGCGCAAATTGAGTCTCACGAACTAGCATATACATATATATATATATATATATATATATATATATATATATATATATATATATCATTTGAAGCAGATCAAAACTTTCATCAAAGTTGTTTATTTTTTAACTTTATTTTTATATAGCGCCTTTACCACGTCTCTTATTGCGCCTTCACCATGTCTATTATTGATTGCTATCAGGATTTGAAGAGAGTTTCAATATATTACAAAAAGTGTTTATTGCCTACCCTAGCTTTAAATCTAACAAACAGTGTGGTTTATGCATGTTTGCTTCAACTATAAGTGTATAGTGTCTTATTTTAGGAATATTTTTACTGGAAAAAGAACAAATAGGTTTATCTATGTATATGTTCCCTGTATTAAGGCACCAAAACATGAATAAGAGGAATAAAATCACAATTTTGTTTTTGTGACAACTCAACACTGGCTGGTCTCGAGGGACACATTGACCTGCGCTGTTTATCAAAAATATGCAAAGAAAAACAGCTAAAATAATCCCATTTTCAATGGTACAAAAATATATTTTTTTAATAAAAGGGTGCAAAATACAGCTTTATGGCCAGTAAGAAATCACAAAAAAAGTTAATACAGGACCCCATGTGCATGCGCCTCACACCGAAAGTCAATGTGGGCATATCTCTGTGTGTGTGTGTATTTGTGCTTTTGCCCAGCAGTCACTCACTGCTGTATTAGCATAAGACCAGCTTAACCTTCGCCACTGCCAATTTACACGCAATCATGGCTTATCATGCTTGTCAGCCCATATTAGTGGCGTGTTTTTATATTGTAACGGGCCAAACGCGCTGGCGACAGCACTGGTGCTAAGCAAACATAGCCGCTTTTAGCTAAGATGTTTGCCCTCGTCAAAGTACACAGAATCAGTGTCACAGAAGTTTTCTACTCAAAGACGCGAGACCCGATCATGCCACCCGATTCCCTCACTCGGAAAGAAAAGAAAGTGGATGCCTCTAAAGCGCTTTTCAGAAAAAGGAGACATCTTTGGCTGCGGGTAAATAGGCAATTACGGCATGCATAAACAAATCTGCGAACATGCAGATCTTTAATGAATTACATTTCCTACGTTTCAGGCTTATGTTTTTCTAAGGAGGAATTTCAGGGCTTGCTTATGAGTGCTTCACATCCAACAGAGTAGCGCTTAATGGATTTGCGTTAAGTCTGGGTTTAACCTAGCCTCCTGCTCGGCAAAAAGTCATCGCCGTCTGAGGACTGTTATCACGGTTTAGCGGCAGATCAGGTCTCTGTGTAGAGATTAGCACCAGAGTTTGCTGGAACTTTCCAGCGAATGTCAGAAAACCTCAGAGCATCTTCCGTAAATTATCTTGGAGGCACAACAAATCTGGCTAGAGTTCATTCACTGCCGTATCTGTTCTTAACATGACGATTTTAAGTCCAAATCAAGAACATTTCCCAACTAGGGTCAGTATCCCCTTTCCTCAATATGAATAAGGAGATTTTTGCAGTCGGATGCCACACGTCTAAGAAATAACGGCGGTTTGTCTGGATCTCATGGGACGATTCATTGGCAAGCACACCTTTTGCTTCCTCCATCCCTCAGTGTTTCTCCCAAGGGGTGGAGATGCTAACAACCCCCTCCATTTCCACCACAGCAAGCCTGCTGTCGGAAAACTGTGCTCTCTTTCCCACCTGAATCCAGCCTTGCAGCATGACATAACCAGGCGCGAAATTTCCAGGGATAATTTGTCTGTCCACAATGAAAATGATTATAAAAAAAAATTAAGATAATGAAAATGAAGATTAAAAAAGAACATATCTCATGCATAATACACAGTGGCCTGTCATGACCGCAAAATAAACACCCATGTGGATGTTCTACAAAATACTGATTTGACTTGTAATAACTTAAAATTTTTAAAATCTACATTATCTTAAAGCTTCTGCTAAGAAAAAAAACTATGATAACTCAAAATCTAATTTAGTTGGATGTTGCATAAGAGACGTGAAAGTAGCATTGGTTTCCGTTATGAGCAGACTGATTTACAACATTGCCATAAACAACAGAGAATATTAGGAATACTATCAATCCCACGATTACTTAATCATCTAACATCTAATTTAGTCAGAATACACAGCTACTTTTGAACAATCATCAGTGGAGAATGATGCTTTTTGCCTGCTTAATGGCGTAGTAACAGTATCTACCATTCAAACGTTTGGGTAGTCGGTAATATATATTTTTTTCAAGTCTCTTTTTCACATTATTTGCATTTATTTGATCAAAACACAGTAAAAACAGTATTTCAAATGACTGTTTCCAATTTGAATATATTTTAATATGTCATTTATTCCTGTGAAGCTGAATTTTCAGCATCATTACACCAGTCTTCAGTGTCACATAATCCTTCAGAAATCATTCTAATATTCTGATTTGCTGCTCAAGAAACATTTCTATTATTATCAATGATGAAAACAGTTGTGTTGCTTTATATTGTTGTGGAAACTTCTTTTATTTTATTTATTTATTTATTTATTAAATTTTTCAGGATTATTTGATGAACAGAAAGAATTACGTAGTTCTGACATGAAACTCTAGATGGCACAGGCTGATAGCTCTTTAACTCATTTATGATCACATTATCTACATGGCACAGGTGATTGGCTGCTGTTGCATCAGCAGCCAATGAGCTGCGTCTCAACATTCAAACAAAAACCAGTAGTGTTGCTGTTAGCAGTCTGCAGCGCGCTTTCAGAAACCCCCCTCCTTCCCCAGCTCCGCCTGTATAGATCTGCTACGGGGGTTAATTCATGTATGTTACATGTGCAGCAGCAGCAATGTCTGTGAATATATTGGCAGTAGCAAGTCTCGTTACTTGCTCAGCAGCAGTAGCAGTAGCAGAAGCGTAGCAGGTCTATTCCGCCAAGACCAAATACATTAACATTGCCATATCCATTACCATGCCAATATCTATTACCATGCCAAGCTCTCCGATAGTTGTCATGACAGAACTGCATTTATTTGAAATAGAAATCCTTTGTAACATTTTAAATGTATTTACTGTCACTTTTGATCAATTTAATGCATTCTTGCTGAAAAAAAGTATTAATTTCTTCTTATTGTCCCAAAACTTTTGAATGGTGAAGGGGCTAACCAACCAAACCATGAACCCCAGATCTGAAAAGAAAAAGCTTTTATTGCTTGCTGCCTCTTTTGCCTCACATCCAGTATGACATGCTGCTCATTTTAGCAAGGTGTCATTGTGGAGTGTGAGCTTGCTAAACCAACACACACACTTAAAAAAGAAAAGAAAGCAGTAATAGCGCAATCAGCAAATTACTCAAACACAGTGATTAATATAGCCACACAATGACTCACGTGTAGGTAGAAAACACACATGAAAAGAAAAAGGGCAAGACTTTGACAGGAAATTGAGGTTTGGTCTCAGCATGGATATTTCC
>JAOTNS010003370.1:0-13421 GCA_028476615.1 Culter alburnus
CCTTTAAATAATCCACAGGAAGAGACGGAAACCACATCCAAACAAAGACAAGACCCGACAACAATTAACAGAAACCAATACACAGATAATTAACTCATATGACAAACAGCTGTGATGATTGGGATAGGTGTACATGGTGACAGATAGTGTCGGGAAACTAGACAAAGGAAACTTGTGACTGGAGGTAATCAAACTAAAAGTCCATGAAAACTAAAACGAACATAACATAACTGTGACATAACGCCCATCCAAGTAGGCGTGACCTCGCACCGTAACAAAAAACAGAAAAAACACAAGAGGGGGGAGGGTTGAGGTTTTGGAGGAGGACGAGGATGTGGCGAAGGGTTGGAGAGAAGGGAGGCGGCAGGATGGCAGAAGTTGCAGGTGGTGGTTCTGGAGGTGTCGAAGGCCGGGGAGGAGCCTGGAGCAGGAGGAGCCAGGTGGTGGTCCAGAGACCAGCCCGGACAAGGCCCAAGGGCAGAGTCGAAGATGGGAGGAGCCTGCGTGGTGTTGACATGATGGATGACGACACCCTGAGGACGACCAACGGAGATGCAGCCGAGGATGGAGACCCAGAAGAAGTTGATGAGCCCACGCGTAGCCGATGGTCCAGAAGACCGAGGAGGAGCCATGGCGACAAGGGTCCGAGGTGGAGGTGGAAGACAAAAGGGCAGAGAACAGAGGCGGTGCCGGGGGGAAGGTGGAGCCAGACGGAGTCGAAGGTGCAGGCAGGTTGACGGCTGACCGAGCCGGAGAGACGAGGGAGCCCGGAGAAGCCATATGACCGTTGGATTCCGGTGGAGCTGAGGGAGGGAGGAGCCAAGGTGGATCCAACGTGTCTCTGGGCTGAGACGGAGCAGGGGGCACAGAGGCTGGAGGCGGAGACAGGGGATCCTCAGTGCAGAATGGAGGTGATGGCCTGAAGACACTAGGAGGCACTACATGGCATGTAGGAGATGATGAGGGGCTGAAAGAATTAGCGGTGATGGGGCTGAGCAACTGGCTGACTGAGGTGGTGGGAGAGGGAGGCAGGGAGGGAATTCTGGAGATCCTTGGAACGCTGGAGAATCAGAAGATGCTGGAGAGACAGGGGAACTAGAAAACACCTCACCACAAAAATCAATAAGATCCTCATCAAAAAATGTCCTTCAAATCCTCATAATATTTTCCAGAGATGAAGCAAGTCTTATCCACCGCGTGGAGTTGTGGGCGGGGCTTTCCCCCCAGCCGTCAAGCTCCATGAGCACTCCTTCATCGAAGATGGATGTAGCCAGCTCATGCACCTGGTCAGAACCTTGTGATGGAGTGGGCTCTGGGCGATGTTACCATCCGACCTTGTCCTTGGTCCTGGCTTCTCCATCGTGGAGGGCATACCTCCTTGGTCTGCGGTGGGCTCATGCAACATCTCCGTCGGTTCACTCGCCAGTGGTGGTAGACTGGTCTCTGGCGGCACTGGAATCGGAGAGGGGCTGGTGAGTTCATCCTCGGTGGAGCAGACGGTGAACGATGACATGTTGTTCACCAGCACCAACTCCTCACGAGGACCACTGCCTGGGAGGCGTGCCCAGGACCGCTCGCTTATGCCAGAGATGTAAAACGAGCAGAGCGAGCTGTCGGGATAGTGTGTTAGGCACACCAACTCCAAAAAATCCCTGGTGGGAGATTCCAGGGAGTGGTCCCTCTGCTCCAAGCATAGCAGGGCAACGGCAGGAAAGTCCATAGAGACGGTGGTGGAAAAAACAAAAAGGACACAAAACTGTTGAGGTAACGTATCTAATCTAGACCGGGTCTTCTGTCAGGGACTGTGCTGGTAGAACTCACGCAAACATGAAGATGATGAATACAAGGCAGTCTTTAATAAATCCACAGGAAGAGAGGAACGGAACACACATCCAAACAAAGACAAGATCCGACAACAATGAACAGAAACCAGGGAACTTAAATACACAGATAATTAATTAATTATATGACAAACAGCTGTGATGACTGGGATAGGTGTCCATGGTGACAGATAGTGTCGGGAATCTAGACAAAGGAAACACGTGACTGGAGGTAATCAAACTAAAAGTCCATGAAAACTAAAATGAACATAGCATAACTGTGACAAGAATACAGTGAACTATGTTTCTGGCAAAAAATAAATACATTTAATTAATTAAAAAAAAAAAGAGGAAAATAATCCTAAACCTATAAGCAGTGACAGAAAATTTTACAGAACCAATACACTTGAAGGCAATAATAATAGTAGTATTATTATTATTATTATTATTATTATACAACAATTACGATGATTGAAACAACTTTTTCAAAATCATTTATATCTGCCGTTACAGAAGTGGTCTTTCATTTTTGATAGTGTAAATTGTGTACATCGTGCCAATGTTATGTTTACTGAAAGCTAATGTTCTTCCTTATTAAAAGTAAACACAACCATAAAACTGCACAAATGAAAAAGTACTGTTTACATTGAACACACGTCCTTTTCATACTGACATGACAAAACTACCCAACAATATTTTAATATTTTTTCCTTGTATGCCAGGAAAAGTGTTGTGATATAAAAACATAAATAATATTATTATTTTAATATTGAAATGTTAGCATAACAATTATTACTCTGATCAGTAAATGGTATTCAACTCAAATCCTGTTCAAGAAATTCACACTTACAAAGTGTTTTGTATAGAGATTGTCAGTTAATTTGAATTGTAAGATCATAATATACTGACAAGAATGAATGTTTTGAGTTTAGCTTTTCAATCCAATCCCATACAGAGCATGCTGGAATATCCACTGTCCAGTTTTAGATGTCAATAAAAATGATTCATGTTATCCCAACTCAAAAGCATAATACATTAACTTTCATTTACAATTTAAGTGAATAGAGTGCAATAAAATCAAATGTTGCAACTCATTTCAAATAAGTAAACTGAAGAAGCAGCAAAAGTATTTGGAGTGTTTTAAGTGTCTTGTTCTGACAAATATTTTATAAAATTGTACTTGACTGCAATATTGTCTATTTTCAGTACTAGACCATTTCACTCAAAAGATTGAAATCGATAAAAAGTGCAGGTCAGCACTATTTTTTTAATATAAGTAAAACTGCAAATTATGAATTAAAATCATTATTTTATTAAATAAAATTGTTGCATCTAGAAAGTTTGACAAAAACTCAAGATCTCAAATTATGTAATTCTGAGAACAAAACATCCATGCCATACCTGCAAAACAATGCAAACGAAACTAAATACAATTTAAATTTACGCAACTGCAGAAGATCATTGTTTACATCCTGATCACAAGAGCACACATTAATATTTGAACACATGAGAAGTTTCTGCACAAGCAAGTTCTGTTTACAAGGAACAAGAAATTAATAAACTGATGAAATGTCTAACTTGAATTCACTTCACATAAAAGCATCTGTGAAATGTGCAAATGTAATAATTCAATTAATCTTTTCCCACTTCTTTTATTTTAATATGAGAAGACATAACTGCCACTGAATCAATTTACTCAGCCACAATATGAGTGAATGCATTCTGCACCAATACTTCATCAAGTCTTCCTCTGTTGAAACATGATTTATAAATAGATATGAATTTACAAGTAAATATGATTTGTATGCATGAACAGTTATCAATGAAACACTTTACAGAGCATAGCAGATATTTTTTCCCACCATAAAAACTAATTATTAATCAACATACAGATGAGTGAGAGTGCTGTCTCATTAAATTGAAATGATTTTTTTTTTTTAGCTTGTTTACACAAATTGTAAATTGTGATTGTAAATTATGTATGTATGATTACTGGATCTGTTCTGTACCCCATGTCCATCACTCCTTGAAAAATGGAGCAGAAGTATAATGTAGGCACGCTGATTTTCAATTCACTGAATACACTGGGGTTACTGAGGAAAATCAAAAAGTTTCATGCTTTTGTCATTGACTCAACGTTTGATAACCTACAAATGTCATGGAGGTTAGGCAGAAGTACAGTAGCGTGAGCCACAGAAATCATGCATCTATGTCGTGGTATCATTTATTTACTATACTTTATTTCACTGGCTCAGAGAATTGTACGGTAAAATGGGGCTTTAATAAACATATAGCAAAACTGAAAATACTACTAATAATAAACTGTTGTTTCTGCAATTAAATGCATAAATTAACTAGTGAAAAAAGTACCAATCTACATCAACTGAAGGTTTACATGGGAAACCCTGGTCAGGAAGTGCTTGATCATGAAACTTACTAATGGACAAAAATAAAAACTATTAAAGTCTGATGAAAATGAAAATATTAAAAAGGTATTAAAAAGTGAAGTGATGAAGTGAAGAGAGAGCCACAGAAGAGACTATGAGGAGAAATTACAGAGGTAATCCATTTTAATGGATTGAATTTAAAATGTATTGATCTAATAAAGATTTTTAATTTAAGAAATAAATTTTAATGTATCATTTTAGATTTAGATTTTATCTGATTAATAAAAAATAAAAAATAAAAAAAAAATAATAATAATAAATAATAATAATAATAATATAATAATAATAATCATAACACCAAGAAAGGAGGACACTTTGTAGAATACAGTGAAGTATGCTTCTGGCAATAAATAAATTAATAAAAAAAATTTAAAAAAAGAAAAGAAAAATAATCCCAAACCTATAAGCAGTGACAGAAAATTTTACAGAACCAATACACTTAAAAGCAATAAAAATAGTTGTCATTATTAAAAGAACAATTACAATGCTGGAAAGGCTTTTTCAAAATCATTTATATCTGCCGTTGTTGAAACGGTCTTTAATTTTTGATAGTATAAATTATGTACATCGTGCCAATGTTATGTTTACTGAAAGTTAATGTTATTCCTTATTAAAAGTAAACAACCAAATTTACATAAAACTGCACAATGAAAAAGTAATGTTTACATTGAGCACACATCCTGTTCATACTGGTTTCCTTGTATGCCAGGAAATGTGTTGTGATATAGAAACATAAATAATGATATTATTATTTTAAAATTGAAATGTTAGCATAACAGTTATTACATTAATCAGTAAATGGTATTCAACTCAAATCCTGTTGTACATGTTTAGGAATTTCACACTAACAAGTGTTTTGTATAGAGATTGTCAGTTAATTTGAATTGTAAGATCATCATACACTCTTAGAAAAAAAGGTTCTTTGGGGTTTCTATATAGAACCCTAGGGTTCTTTAACCAACTTTATAGAACCCTTTCTGCCAAAAAGGTTCTATATAAGGAGAAAGAACCAAAGGGTTCTTTGGGCTAAATGTGCTTTATATACATTATTAGTGCTTTATTTAAATTATTACACTATTGAACATTATATTTGTGTTTTTACTTCAATTTTACTTAGGCACACCTTTCATTCTGAAGAAAACAAACTTATATACATTTTCAAGTTTAATAGGTTTATTAGAAAATAATAATTGCCGCATTATCCTGTAATGAAAAAAAAATCTAATTGTTTCTGGATCTAGGCACTAGGGGCAGAATTCTGCCATCTGCTGGTTAAAGAAAATCCTGTAGGAATGACTTAGATTCTGAAAGTCAATTCTTATAACTCAACCCTCCAAACAGATGCACTAAATGATCTTCGACATAAACAGCGAATAACTTGCATGTGTATGCGCTGATCAGTTCTGTACTGTCTGCACGCGCAGTGTCGGATTTCAGCCGCGCGAGTCATGCGCGAGTAATTAGAATGCACGTGAATGCAGCATTTAAAACTTCAACCGTTACGGACGTCCGTTTGAGCTCAGCGTTCGAGAGGACGACGATTAAATTGGTAAGTGAGAAAATAATATCTCTTACGTTATTTTAATGACATTTGCCTAAATCCCTGATATTTTTACATACCTTACATGTTTTTTTTTCAAGAATCAAAAAGAAGAAATGTGGTTTACGGTGCTGTCCGGGCCTGCGCTATTCTCCGCCAGGATGTTTGTCATTTCTTACATGAATTCCTAAAATCTCTGTTAAAAAACGGTTGTGGACTGTTCAAAAAAAGTTGCGAGAGTTCATGTTATATCCTAATACACTTTTCTTTGTACTGTTGATTGTATTAGAAAACGCATAAGAAAACGATGTTTCAGGAGCAGTCAAATCACGTGATCACTTTACACCCAGACTGTTATAAACATGAATTCAAGAGAAACCACGAAGAACAAAGAGAGGAAGTGATGAAGATGCTTCTTCTGTGGATATAGCTGTGAGTATTTGGTGTTGCAGTTATAGCACACTTTTTTTCTGAATTAATTGAAGGCCTTATTTATGCTAAACACTGTATTTGGTTCTTGAAGATGCATTATGAAATGAAGATGAAGAAAAGACCTTCAACTGCAAACCAATGACACAAAAATGTACATTTTTACTCACAGTACCAACTTTGGGAAACCTGTAAATCTGCTAATCTGAAGTGGCTTATATTTGTTTTCTATTTTCCATGTTTAATGCAATAATTAATAATAATAAATTAATATTTCTGTTTGCACTCTCACTGCAGGGATGGACTCTGGAGTGCAGCATTACTTCAAGATGAAAATAACACACCTGTATGATTCAAGTAAGTTTTAAGATGTAATTGTGAGAGATTCCTTTCTGTTTTCTGTTGTACTGTACTCTCCATAAGTCTAATAAATGTTTTTCTGACCTGCATCTCCATCTTAGGATGTCAAGCCCCCTGAACGCAAAGAGAGTCTGCATCAAAATGGACGTGCCCCTAATTGAAAACACAGAGATGTCAAAAGTATCTGTTGGCTGTCTACTTTTTGTTCAACATGGAGCATCCAAATGCCAGTTTCTTTCATTCAGCACTATTTAGCCCTTCTCAGTACTGAATTTGCCGCCATGGGTCATTTGTTTTTATTGTTTAAATGCTTATCTGAATGTTAAATTATCATTTAACGCTCATGAATTTTAAAAAAAATTCTACTAGCTAGTCTTTTAGTTCATTTTTTTAGAAACATTTATTTATGTTAACTCTTCTAACTATTGCTCTATGAATTGCAGTGTTTTATATTGCTTGTGTCATTGTAAATGCTAATAAAAATGTCTTAAATGATTACATATTATTTTGTTGTGTTATGCCTATAGGTATTTAAGTTTTTTTAGTGATAAAGTAACTATATATAAATTATATAATTCATAAAATTTAATTAAAATAAATTAAAACTAAATCAATAAAATGAACCCATAAAAGGTTATATAGAACCTTTTTCCTGGCAATAAAGAACCCTAAAGGGTTCTTTTGATTGAACCCTTAAAAAGGGTTCTGTATAGAACCTTTTAGGGGTTCCAAATACGTAGCGCCTGATAGAACCTTTTAAGGTTCTATATAGAAACTTTTCTTCTAAGAGTGTATACTGACAAGCATGAATGTAATGGAGGATGTTTTGAGTTTAGCTTTTCAATCCAATCCCATACAGAGCATGCTGGGAAATCCACTGTCCAGTTTCAGCTGTCAATAAAAATGATTCATATTATCCCAACTCAAAAGCATGATACATTAACTTTCATTTACAATTAAGTGAGTTGAGTGCAAGTCAAATAAGTAAACTGAACAAGCAGCAAAAGTATTTGGAGTGTTTTAAGTGTCTTGTTGTGACAAATATTTTATAAAATTGCACTTGCCTGCAATATTGTCCATTTTCAGTACTAGACTATTTAGTAGTTTATTAAATAGACTATTAAATAGTCTAATAGACTATTAAATAGTCTAATAGACTATTTAAATTTACCCAACTGCAGAAGATCATTGTTTACATCCTGATCACAAGAGCACACATTAAATATTTGAACACATGATGAGAAGTTTCTGCACAAGCAAGTTCTGTTTACAAGGAACAAGAAATTAATAAACTGATGAAATGTCTAACTTGAATTCACTACATATAAAAGCATCTGTGAAATGTGCAAATGTAATAATTCAATTAATCTTTTCCCACTTCTTTATTATTTTAATATGAGAAGACATAACTGCCACTGAATCAATTTACTCAACCACAATATGAGTGAATGCATTCTGCACCAATACTTCATCAAGTCTTCCTCTGTTGAAACAGATTTATAAATAGATATGAATTTACAAGTAAATATGATTTGTATGCATGACAAGTTATCAATGAAACACTTTACAGAGCATAGTAGATATTTTTTCCCACCATAAAAACAAATCATTTATCAACATACAGATGAGTGAGAGTGCTGTCTCATTAAATTGAAATGAAAAAAAAATAAACTCAAATAAAAGAAAATCTCTCATATTTCCAGAAGAGAACAGCAGTAAAAGAAAGTGCATGTCTTTGTTTATCTGAAATAATCTGATACCTGATTACATTCCAATAACTGAATGTCAAGTCAAGTCACTTTTATTTGTATAGTGATTTTTACAATACAGGCTGATTCAAAGCACCTTCACAGAGATGAACAGGAAAAATAACAGAATCAATTATGGCAACTCAACTATGGAGAAAGTTCAGATACTGCTGTAAAGCTAAAAGACAGTAGTGTCATTATTTAGCTCAAGTCAGTTTAGTGTTGGTTCAGTTAATAACACTGTGAAGTTCATCAAAATTTTGAAGCAAATTCAGTTCAGCTATAAGAAGTTCTTCAAAAGGCAGCAATGACATTATTCAGCATTAGTCAGGTCAGTGTTGGTTCAGTTTCAATAACAATGTCAATGACGCAAGATGTGATTCAGTTGTAGAGCAGCTCTACAGTAGACAATAGCTCAACTTAATTCAATTCAAGTGTTTGTTCTCATCTGATGGTGTCAGTGTGAGTAGCAATTTCCCTGTCTGACAAACAAAATCACAGCGTTTGTTGGTGACTCGGAAACATGACAATTGCGATGCTAAGATCGAGACTCAAATACCTTGAAAAAGGTGGAGTCCCCATCCGCTATTCACTGGTCTGGTCCCTCTGTACAGCAGAGGACCACTTCAGTTAATACACAGGATGATATGACAGTTATAGCGGGAGTTCTTCCACTGGGCCAGTCCCCACGGGCCTCCCACTCCTCACATACATTGCGGGTTGTGATGCTCCCCGATGAGTCTGTGGGTCCTTTCATGAGGGACCCAGTGTCTCTTTTTGAAGCCCCTGCGGAGGACCAGATGTTGATTGCTGCATCGGAGGGTGGCCTTGATCCTTCTGGGGATTAACCCTCTGGAGTCTGAGGATTTTCGGGGCCTGGAGAAGTTTTGACATGCCCTGACATTTGTGCTTTTTTCAGTTGTTCATAAACATATTAATGGCAAAAGTGTCATTACACTGTATTCAGCACAAACTAGGCTACCATAATACGTGAGGAACATGTAATGCACATGTTTGTGTTTTTGAAGGAATAACGTTTATGCGTGGTTATTGAAAAGACAAAAAACTTAAGTCACTGAAATAAGGCCAAAAAAAGTATATTAAATCTGTGTTTACAAGACTTCTGTGTATTGGAGGTTGTAGACTAGAGTTTTTGCTTCAGAATGATTTAAAAATTATGCTGCCTGCTCCTTCATATAAAATAATATTGATTTAGTTTTTATAAGACACTTTTTCTCAAGAAACACAGTATGCGTGGAGGTGTGAATCATCATGAATAATGGATCATTTACACCTGAGAAGACAAAAGAATTGCATAATAATGACCTGAAATGACTTGCATATTAATGAGGCCTTTCAGTCAAGTAGGCTGTGAAAGACCCTCTGTGATCATGTCTCAGCTCATCATAAACAGCAATACTGTGAATATTATTACAATTTAAATAATGGTATTCTATTATATACTTTAAAATATAATGTATTTCTGTGATGCAAAGTGTCTGAACAATTATGTTACCTCTATGGCGTTTCATACAGGCTTTTAGCTTAAAAGCATACACATTTGGAGAAATATTGATGCATTCTCATATGTTTATGTCAATTTTCTATACAGAGGAGTAATATTTATTCAATATTTATTGTCATCACTATGAGTGCTGATACTGTGTTTTCAATTCATACTTGCAGCCGGAGGGCGCTCTGTACACCTTTAGTCCACAAATTCATCTAAAGAAGAACAGGAACCAGGAACTAACGGCATGTCTTCTAGAGGTCGCTAACCATGGCTTTAACATCCAGATAAACACTTTTCAAGACAATAAATACACGATTGAGACGATGTATGCATGTATTGCCTCAGAATTTGCGTCTGAATAGCGCTGGCTCCGTGGGCGTGGCTGCATTAGCGGATAATGAGCTGAATCACGGACTTCTGACATGGCTCTCTTTTCATACAGATTACATAAAGACTGAATGTTTGTTTTAAAACCTGACATTTCAATGTTTCTTTAGACACAAGTCTAATTTTTTTGTGATTAGTATTCACTAAGTTACAGTTCATTTTCTGAGAACTATCAGATTTGACTTCATTCAGAGGGAGACGAGAGATCACGCATCATGTTAGTTTTCTTTATTTTACAAAAAGCACAACATTGTGTTTTTAGTGTACACAAATAAAAGAAGATATTCTATAGTTTCAATTGATATATTACTTATGTCTCTATGACAAGAATGACGGCATATTTTAAGTCAGTTTTGCTGCAATGTGGAAAAAAAATTCCTGCAAAACGCACTGGCGCGTTACTGTTACATGTCATGTTCCAGTCTTCCCCCTGTGACTTAGTTTCCCCGTTCTGTTGATTAGTTCATTTGATCCACCTGTGTCTTGTTAATTATCCCATCACCTTGTTTAGCTCCCTTTTGTTAGTCACCTGTGTATATATACCCTGTGTTTCTAGTCTTGTGTTGTCCGGTATTGTTTATGCTACGTTGGTGTATGTTCCTTTGGATTCCTGTTTCTCTACAAGTAAAGACTTATATTCACTCTATCTCCTCGTCGTGTGCTTTGTATACCAAAACCGTAACAGAATACCGGACCGAAACAGTTTTGCGGTGATTTTCCTTTGTTTGTTTTTTTCCCCTTGTTTTTCCCTTCACCATGGACCCTGCTGTTGCCCTTTGTGCCTGGAGCAGAGGGACCGCTCCCTAGAATCGCACACCTTGGACTTTTTGGAGTTGGCGTGCCTCACACACTATCCTGACCGCTCGCTCTGTGTGTTGTACATCTCCAGCCTTAGCGAGAGGTCCCGGGCACGCCTCCCAGGGAGCGGTCCTCAGAAGGACTTCGCCGCACTCGTGGAGTGGGTGCTGGTGAGTAACGACTCACCCTTCACCGTCGGCCCCGCGGAGGATGACTTCGCCACCAGTCCCACTCCACTGCCAGAAGCCAGTCAGCCACCATCGACGAACGTCACAACGGAGATGTTTCACGTGCCCACCGCAGACCGAGGAGGCAAGCCTGCCGCAATGGATGAGCCTGGACCGAGGAAAGGATCAGACAATACCATCGCCCCGGAGTCAACCTCACAGCAAGGTTCTGACCAGGTGCGCGAGCCGGTAACATCATCTGACGTCGTGGGAGTGCTTGTGGAGCTCGAGGGCTGAGAGGAAAGCTCCGCCCACAACACCACCACGATGAAAACAATGACTGACACTGGCAAATATGCTGAGGAACTGAGAGACATTTTTTTTGGCTGATTTAATTGATTTTTCCTGAGAGGTGATTTCCCATTCCCCTGATTTCCCTGTTTTTAATGAATCTCCTGAGCTCCCTGAGGACCATTCTCCCGTGTTCTCCAGTTCTCCTATGCCTCCTGAGTTCCCCGTCTACACACCCAGCCTCCCTCTCCCGCCTCCTCCATCACCCAGCTTCTCAGCCAGTTCCTCAGCCCCACCATCACCTCTGCCCTTCAGCTGCTCGACATCTCCCACATGCCAGGTGGGGATGTCGAGCATCTTTAGGTCCTCCGCTCCATCCACTCAAGAGGATCCCCTGCCTCCACTTCCAGCCTCCACGCCCCCTGCTCCACCTCGGCCCGTCGACGCTTCGGTGTCACCCTGGCTCCTCCCTCCCTCGGCTCCACCGGACAACATTGGCCATACGGCTTCTCCGGGCTCCCTCGTCTTTCCGGCTCCGCCTTGGTCAGTCGTCCACCCTGCCTGCACCTACGGCTCCGTCTGGCTCCTCCTTCCCTCCAGCTCCGCCTACATCCTCGGTCCCACCGGCTCAGCCTCTGCCCTCTGGACGTCCGCCTCCTCCTCGGACGCTCGTCGCCATGGCTCCTCCTCGGTCTCCAGGACCATCGGCTGCGCGTGGGCTTGTCGGCTGTTCAGTTCCATCTGGGTCTCCAGCTGAATCTCCGTTGGTCGTCCCCAGGGTGTCGTCTGCCCCCAAGCTGACTCCACCATGGCTTCTCCCACCTGCGACTCTACCCTGGGGCCTCGTTCTGGCTGGCTTCTGGGGTAACATCTGGCTCCTCCTGCTCCTGGCTTCCCCCTGGCTCCTCCCACCCTCCACTCCCCCTTGGACTGTCTTTGTTGTTTTCTATGGACTCTTTTCTTTTGTTTTGTTTGTACTCCGCCCTCCTCCAGAAATGTTACATGTCATGTTCCAGTCTTCCCCCTGTGACTTAGTTTCCCCGTTCTGTTGATTAGTTCATTTGATCCACCTGTGTCTTGTTAATTATCCCGTCACCTTGTTTAGCTCCCTTTTGTTAGTCACCTGTGTATATATACCCTGTGTTTCTAGTCTTGTGTTGTCCAGTATTGTTTATGCTACGTTGGTGTATGTTCCTTTGGATTCCTGTTTCTCTACAAGTAAAGACTTATATTCACTCTATCTCCTCGTCATGTGCTTTGTATACCAGCAACCGTAACAGTTACCCAACTCCAGAGAGTTAAGTGGTGCAGGTTGAGTCCAAACCCAGAGTTGATGACCATTCTTTCCCAGGCCACTGCGAGAGTTGGGCTTGAGTGGAACCATCCACCCTGTCCTGAATGCTCGTGACTGGACGATTGGTTTCTTGGTGTGGGGTGTGTTGCACAACATCCTCCTGCCCTTGTACTGCCTGAAGCTGCTTACTTGCTTCCTCCGCTCTCACTACTCTCAGTGGTGGTTATGTGTAGATTCCTCAGGTAAAGCGTGCAATTGCAGTGCATTACTGCTCGCAAAGTGCCGCCACTAGCAATTTTGATCACGGCTTGTCTTGAAAAATGTTATAGGAGAAGTCACTGCAGGACTGTGTGCCAAATCTTCTGACACTGCCAGAATTTTGTTGGAGGTAAAATTTGATTGCAATGGTCATAAATCAGCTGTCTGTGAACATGTCAAACTAGCGATCAAAGACTACAGATTTTAGCCTAGGATTATAGGACTCTTTTAGGATTCTCAAATCTCAAATTCTCAAATCATGGCCAAAATCGCATAGTGTGCACCCGCCTTTACAGTGCTGATGGACAGGCTGCCTCCACCCTGCATGCTATGGCCCTCCTGCAAGTCCATCAGGCTCACCATGCAGGC
>JAOTNS010003371.1:0-28094 GCA_028476615.1 Culter alburnus
TGCTTCCCAAGGATACCTAAGTAACTAAGGGACTTACCAACGGGACAACAAGGTCATGGTGAGCTGTAATCGCAGCCGCATAAACCTTAAGGAGGAAGAAGACAGTCCTCGGTCTAACCTTCTTGGAGAAAGGAAAGCACTGAGCTGATCAGGCATTTCCAGGGGTTCTCTTGACAAGAAGAACACCAAGTGACAAAGAGGTTCCACTTCAAGGTGTACGCTTGTCTGGTAGACAAGGCTCTTGCCGAAGTGATGGTAGCTGCCACCTGAGGTGGTAAGGTACCTAAACCTTCCAGTGTCCCGTCAGGAGCCAACATGTAGGTTCCAAAGATCAGGACGGGGTGCCAGAGGGTGCCCCGTCTCTGAGAAAGAAGGTCCTTCCTCAGAGGGATAGGCCAAGGAGGGGCTGTCACGAGGAGCATCAGTTCAGAGAACCTGGTACGGCCGGGCCAATAAGGGGCGACCAGGAGGACCTGCTCCTCGTCCTCCCTGATCTTGCACAGTGTCTGTGCGAGAAGGTTCACTGGGGGAAACACATACCTGCGTAGGCCCTGCAGTCAGCTGTGCGCCAGTGCATCTGAGCCGAGAGTGCCCTCAGTCAGGGAGTAAAACAGCTGGCAGTACCTGGGCGTCTCCGAAGCGTTCCCAAATCAGCTGGACAGACTGGGGATGCAGTCTCTATTCTCCGGGTCGGGACTGCTGTCAGCCCGGAATGTGAATGGCACGAAGCGACCTCAGATGCTCCTGACTCCACAAAAGATGGCGAGTGAGTTGTCACATGCGGTGGGAGAAATGACAGGCGCTGCGGAAGCCATATGCCCCAGGAGCCTCTGAAATAGATTCAGTGGAACCGCTCTCTTGCCGTTGAACTGACTCAGGCAATTCAGCAGAGACTGTGCTCGCTCGCTCGTAAGCTGTGCGTATATGGCAACCGAGTCCATTTCCATACCGAGAAAAGAGATCCTCTGCAAAGGTGAGAGTTTGCTTTTTTCCCCAGTTGACCTGAACACCCAGACGGGCGAGGTGTCTGAGCACAAGTTCCTGTGCTCGCACAACCGATCTCTAGAATTAGCCAGTCATCGAGGTAGTTGCAGACACCTTGCAGCTCCCTCTGCAACCTTCGTAAAGACACGGGAAGATGGGAGAACTTTGTACTGATATGCCTGCCCCTCGAAAGCGAACCGAAGAAACGGTCTGTGTAAAGGAAGAATGGACATATGATAGTACGTGTCCTTCCCCCTCCTCCGGGGGAAGGAGCGGTCCTGCTTCCGTCTCCTGTAGAGCGGTCACCTCCGACTCCAGGTCGCCCGTCTCAGGAATGCTGCTTCTTGGCCTGACGTTTGGCAGGCAGAGGGGCAGAGATGGGCTGCCTGCGCTGCTTTCCCGAGACCATCTCCTCGCTGCGGCCAAGGTGAAGGCTGCTGCTGTGACCCCATTTCTCTGACATAACGTCGAATGTGACCTACTGAAAGGGAATGAGAGTTTATGACTGACAGATGGCAACAGTTGGAGTTAAAAATCATCATTTGTGTTTTACTCAAACAAGTCACCAACATGTTGGATGCCCTGGAGGTAAGCAGATAAACAATTCATTTTTGGGTGAACCATCTCATTAATGGTTGAGTGGCTTTATACATACAGGCCCTGGACTTTGCCCAATATTGTGTGTGCGCTGTGGATTTAAGTGACTAGTATGGTATTAGCACCATGCTAATGTCAAATTCCATTTAAATCATTAGTCTTGTGCTATTCACGTTTAACTGTTATTGCCCATGTAGTGCATTCAAAAAAAAAAAAAAAAAAAAAAAATTTGAGATGGCTGATTTGGGTCAACGGTTAACAGTAAGGCAGCTCACCATGTTTTGGAACAGAGCTTCACTTTAATCACAGAAGAAAAACCTGCGTTTTGAGAAATGTGGCGAGACCATGATTCTCTAGATGGGATTTTCAGACAGATGTCTGGAGGTCTTTGTGGAAAGAAATGTAGTTTGGGCTTATGAGACTTCCTCAGAGAAATTAATCTGCCTTCCGTTTCATTCATGAGTGACATTACCCACACATCCTTCAGCCTGTGCTTTTTCCCTCATTTCCACAAGAGGGAGTGCTCTTTGCCACTTACAGTGGCGTAACCATAAAGCAAGGGTTTATATTGTGATTTCTTTCTGTCAGAGCAATGAAGCAGTTTTTGGTACCAAAAATCAAGCAGAAAGACATTTCACTAAACAATTATTTGGTGATAAACATTACGGCTGACATTGGCCATCACATCGTCCTTCACAGTCAGGTCTGTGGCCTTGTCCTTTTCCACGACCTAGTCCAAGGCCTAGTCCATGTCCACGACCTAGTCCAAGACCTTGTCCGCGTTTGTCGTCATCATCTCATGTCATCACCACCACACCACCACCACCACCACCTCGAGGGGGAGTTTGAGGACAGCTTCCGCCACACACTGAGAGGCTTGGGGCGGCTCGGCGGCAGGGAGGCTTCGGCTGGTCTTCTCGGCGGCAGGTGGAGGCTTGGGAGGCTCGGCACAGGAGGCTTGGGAGGCTCGGCGGCAGGCTTCACTGGAGGCTTGGGCGGCTCGGCGGCAGGCTCACTGGAGGCTGGGCGGCTCGGCGGCAGGCTTCACTGGAGGCTTGGGCGGCCGGCGGCAGGCTTCACTGGAGGCTTGGAGGCTACTGTGGATACAGATGATCAGTCCATTAAGCAGCATTCTATCTCATAGAGCACAAAACATACAAAAGCATGAATAAAGACTTGCTAAACTTTGTAAAGCCATGCTGTGCTTGAAACCATATTATGGGTGAATTCAGGTCGTTTGTCATGAGTATGATAAATTAAGACCAAAAAAAAAAAAAAAAAAAAGCTGACCCAAACACTAAACAATACAAATACCTGTATGGAGGCATACATGATGTCCACATCCATGCTGCAGCATTTCATTGTTCGGACAGTCGAAGTCACAGGCACACAACTCTCCACAATTTTTCACTCCAGATGTCTTGCTTGGACACTCTCCTGGCTTTGCTGTTATACAGACATGACAGAGAAACCCATATACCTGAATGCTGAATGTTACTCATGGTTTAAAAAAAAAAAAAAAAAAAAAAAAAAAAAAAAGTCATTTTGTAAGGCTCAGTTACGCATTTCTTCGGGCTGTGAAATCAAGTTAAAAGATCTTCTCACCTACTGCGACTCCAGCGTCTGTTGTGCTCAAACATGCAGACAGACACAACAAAACAGCACTCAACGAGCAGAACACTCGAGCTGTCATCCTCTCGACCTGCGAGCTGCGAGCTCACAATGAACTCTGCTAGAAAACACACTGAATTAATGAATAAGGAGGCACTGCTGCTGAATCCCGCAAACAGAAATCGCAAAGAAACGCGTTTTTAAAGATCCAAGGAGGTCTGGGCAACTCCAGCCCTGATGAACTCACCTGCATCTAACTTCTATCCTAATCTTGAAGACCTTGATTAGCTTGTTCAGGGTGTTTGATTTGGGTTGGGGGAGCGGAGCGATGCGTTCACGCCAGATCTCGTAATAATTATCGCAGGCTAATTAACTCATTTCAGCCCACCGGCAACTATAGTTGTAATTTTACTTTTGTAAGTATTTTTTCTAGATGTTGTAGATGAAATATGGTGTTGTCTTGCATGTTGAGTGCTTCGAGAAATTTCATGCAGACCACTAAAACTCTACCCAAGAGACATAGAAAAGCGAAGCAGGGAGGACACATATGACATAACTTCCTATTCTGAATGTCTTTTAAAGAAATTGTCTGTATGCACTGTTATTTATTTGTTTGTTATATGTGACCCTGGACCACAAAAATCTGTCATAGAGGGCAATTGAAAATAAAAAAAGCTGAAAGCAATGCATATTGACTCACAATTGGCATACATTTTGATATATTTCTGGTAGAAAATTTACAAAATATCTTCATGGAACATGATCTTTCCTAATGATTTTGGGAATAAAAGAAAAATCACTATTTTAACCCATACAATGTGTTGTTGGCTATTGCTACAAATATACCCATGCAACTTATAACTGGTTTTGTGGTCAGGGTCACAATAGATATAAAATTTCTCATTCTATTATTTTATTTATTTAATTTCATTTAAGTTTTTGATTCACAATGCCTGATGGGGGCAACTTAATGGGCTGCACTTTGTTCTGCACTGTTTTCCACCACTTTAAAACAAATGGATTTGTTGTGTTTTTATATCAAAGAGATTATAAGCTAGATGCAGCTTTTTGGGGTTTGCATCGAATGTTCTTTGACTTTAATACATAATAAATGTGTTTATGAATAGAGATTGATCTGTTCAAAGTCATTGTATTGAGTTAGATGCCAAATGTTCTCCTCCTAATTCAAATTTGACAATGAAAGGGTGCTTACAACATATTTACCCATATTTGCACATTCAAATATGATTTTTAAGGGAAAAAAAAAAAATGGGGAAAATAAATGCAGAACATGTTCACATGGGACACTATTAACAACTATATGCATGAAACCATTCAGAAAAAATGTGGGCACAAATGGGTTAAGAGATGATCAAGCGTTTCTATGGCAACAATATTACGGAGGCATAGTTTGGAGTAATAGTGCAAATGAAAAGTATAATATGCAAGTCAGAATCTGAGGATGTGAACGGCTCCAAGTACAGTATGGACGTGTGTGTGGAAAGAGAAGAAACTGCAGAATATTCTCAGCATACTGTATGGGATTTGCTTTTAATTCATCATGAATCTGAGTGGTGAAGTAGTGCTCTTATCATCTGTATAGAAGCAGAAGTTAATGTGAGCAGAGAGCAGAGAGGTTATGAAATGGAAAATAGAAAGGTGAATTATTTGAATGATTATTTAAAATAGAATTTTTAAATTATATTTGCCTTTACTGTCTTTTAAAAGTTAATGGCACATTTGTCACATTTGCAATGCAAAACAAGGAGCATAATAAGCACTGGTGTCAAAAGTATTCACATTCATTACTCAAGTAGAAGTATAGATACTAGGGTTTAAAATACTTCTGTAGAAGTTGAAGTATCAACTCAAGCTTTTACTCAAGTAAAAGTGTAAAAGTACTGGTTTCAAAACTACTTAAAGTATAAAAGTAAAAGTAATGTAAGGAAAAAAATGCCATTAAGGACAAAAGCTTAGGCCGTGTCACAGTGTTAGGCACTCCACCTCCTCAAAATGTCATCAATAACCTTTATTGGAATGTAAATGTACATCCAAACTTAACTGCAGGAATTGTGAGGGCAGCGGACAAGAAAAATGCGGGTAGTTTTGGTGTACCCAGGGCAGTCTTAGTAACAATCAGGGCTTGACATTAACACCCGCCAACCTGCCAAATGCAGGTAGTTTTCAGCTGTTTCAGTTCACCACCGCACTTGTCTGTGGAGTTTATTGGATATGTGTTGGCGTTGGTCGGAGTCTGTTTTTACCAGACTGAACATGTTTAATCGTCGTTTGTTTGGTCGTCTGAGCATCCAAAAACGGCAACAAACTCTCGGTGCGTTCCAAACGGGATATATCGCCCTCTGAAGAGCACTTCGGAGTAAAAACAATCATGGCCGCCATATTGAAGGGTTGTTCCAAACCGAAGTGCTCAAAACTGGCCACTTTAAAGGGCCCTTCGGAATGAAGGATTTCGAAGGGTACAACTGATGGACACTTCGGCCCCCCATAATCCTTTGCACAGTGAAGTTGTTTGTCATCACAGAATGGGTACAGGAGGTTAGGAGTTCGATTTTATCTATAAATGTATGTATAGTATTTTTCTATACTACTGTAGTATTTATACGAGTTAGATTTAGTACATTATTATGGTCAAAATGACATTGTACTTCAACAAAAATACTTTACAGCTCCCTTTATCAGTCCATTCAAAATGTTTCAAATACATAGACACAATATACATTATGGTGCGATAAACCAAAATAAAATAAAAAAACTAACGTTAAACAAAGAGCGCAGCTTGCGCAATCTATCCTCCTTGACTGTCTCCGTTAAGATGACGCAGAAGTGCGTTCCAAAAAAGGAGTATTTTGACCCCCACACCTTCATCCCTTCAAAGCTCTCACTCCGGAGGGTAAACCCTTTGAAGGGATTAGGGCATAGGGATGAGCCCTTCCGAGTGGAACGCAGGGCCTGACGTAATCTGACAGCTGTTTGATCGCGCCCGCGCCTCATGAGCACACAACAAAGCACTGGAAACGTGACATCGCAGCTTGTTCATTATAAAAATAAAATACAGTTTAAAAAAAAAAACATATAAAAGGAACAATAGTCCGTAGTGCAATCCGTGCCATTCAGCAAGAGCACTGCTCCACTTCACCGAAAGAGAGAGGTATAACACCATGAGAGCAACGCAGGTTTACCTTCAGTTTCGTTTATATTAATTAGTTTTGGCTTGTTTAGCTACATGGTTGTATATGACTATGGGTCACATAAATAAAAAGGGTCGCGCTAAAAAAACCGGTGTATACGCTAATTTATTCAAACGTCTCTCTACCGAACTACCTAGCTTAATTTGCAGAGGACGAAGAGAAAGCCCCCGTTGATAGCCTAAATGAGCCAGTAGTAGAGAAATAATAACTTTTAAGAAATAAACTTTTTGAGTAACGACCCCCAACACTGTCCTCCTTGCTGGAGTGTGTGACGTGATTTGTGACATGTGCAGGTGCGCTGGATCGCGTACAAACCATAGGGGTCAGAATGGTATATGTTTATTCTCATCCAACCACAATCAATTCACTCTATCCAGATGGCGCGATCTGGATAGTGTTTTTTGTTTTTTTCAAGCCGGAATGAAAACAAGCCGGAATGAAATAGGAGTAACGAGGCTATTTTTAAAATGTAAGGAGTAGAAAGTACAGATAATTGTGCGAAATGTAAGGAGTAGAAGTAAAAAGTTGTCTGAAAAAATAATTACTCCAATAAAGTATAGATACCCGAAATTTCTACTTAAAAGGTAACGAAGTTTGTACTTCGTACTTGACACCTCTGATAATAAGGCACACCCCAATTACTAACATTCATTTGAAATGGAATGGATTCATGACTTTAACAAAAATATATCAGGAAGGCACTAAATTGGTAAATATTTGACATAGAGAAGCATAGATTTTCTATCTTTCCACTAAGTTTTTTTTTAAAGTATTTAAAACTTTGAAATATAGAAAATCATGAAGAAATAAAGTAAAGGAGTCTTTATATTTCTTCCATTTACTAACCCTAACCAACATTACCAGTTTACATGCTACACCTGACTTGTGGTGGGTGTTGTAATTGTAAATGTCCAGATCCTGAAAAAGTGACTGCTTTGCTCAGAGACTGCAATCTCAGCTGTCATTCATGACGTCACATCCACATTTTTATAGCATCAAATAACTAACTGTAACCAAACTTATTTTAAAAAAAAATTATTAACACTTGAACTGACATCAGTGTACCTAAAATGACAAACATCTTGGAAAAAAGTATTTGAAATTTAATTGATTGTTTAAGGGTTAGTTCACCACCAAATGTCATTAATTACTCACCCTCATGTCGTTCCACACCCGTAAGACCTTCGTTAATCTTCAGAACACAAATTAAGATATTTTCATAAAATCGATGGCTCAGTAAGGCCTGCATCTACAGCAAGATAATTAACACTACAATGGCCAGAAAGCTACTAAAGACGTATTTAAATCAGTCATGGACTACAGTGTTAGTGATGGGCGATTTCAAAACACTGCTTCATGAAGCTTTGGAGATTTACAATCTTGTGTTTCTAATCAGAGGTTCGGAGCGTTAAAGTCATGGATTTCAGTAAACAAGGCTTTGTTACATCATAAGTGTTTGAAATTTCAATGGTTCACGTGAGTTTGACAGTTTGATTCACGCTCCGAACCACTGATTCGAAACAAAAGATTCGTAAAGCTTCGAAGCTTCATGAAGCAGTGTTTTGAAATCGCCCATCACTAGATATTGTTGAATAAAGTCGATATTTTGGTTTTTTTTTGGCGCACTAAAAGTATTCTCGTCACTTTATAAATATTAAGGTTGAACCACTGTAGTCACATGAACTGTTTTAAATATGTCTTTAGTAGCTTTCTGGGCATTGAAAGTTCATTATCTTGCTGGTGATACAGGCCTCTATGAGCCATCGTATTTTATCAAAAATATCTTAATTTGTGTTCTGAAGATGAACTAACCCTTTTAGTTTGTCTCACGTCCCATTAGATTACATGGAGAGTGTGGGGTTTATGACTATACTGCATCCAGCCATTTGGAGCGATCAAAACATTTTGGCTTCATTTTCAGGGAGTAGTAGGAGCGGGGGTTAGCAGAAGGTGTTGATGGTGTAGAGTGAAGGACAGCATTTGTCAAAATGACAACAGAACTCATTCAGATCATCGGCCGGTTGTTGACTGATTCTCAGCAGACTGAGGTGACAATGTCTTGTAATTGCTGAGGCTTTTCAACACTGATGCAGGATGGTTGTCTGGGTTTCCAGCTCATTTATGAAGTACATTGGTATTCACATGGATAATAGGAGGACTTGTGGATACAATTTGATACAGATGTATTTTCAGTGTAGACCAGAAAATGTTTTTTTTTTTTATCAGGCAGTTATAGAGAGCATAATTAAAATGGTATAACGGTATAGTTTGGTAATGTTATGGTTTAAGCAAAGGCTAAGCTTGCGCACCTGGTAAATAACAATGAAGAAGACCATAGAGAACTGGAAAACCGTCCCTTGAGACATTATATGAAAAGGGAAGCAGGGAATATACTTTTTTTTTTTTTTTAATATATTTTTCTGAAGAGCATTATCTGAAAACAGTTAAACTGCTCAGGACAAACAATTGCCTCATGAATAACTATATATATAAATAATACAGTTGTTCATCCTCTAAGTAATGAATATTAAGAATCAAACGAATGTGAACTTTTGAATTGGGGTCATTTGTGTAAATTCAGTAATCAGGAATATTTATAACAACTATTTGAATAAGCTGAATAATTCAGAGTGATTGTAAGTGTGATGATCCTCTGCTAAACGAGCAAGTGACCTAATTCACACCTTCAGTCAGTGAAGCCACTCCCCAGCCATTCATGAGAGTTTAAATGCGGGGAATATTCCCATCTTCCCACAGGAGAAGAGCAGCAAGCAGGAGGAATTACTCCAGGAGAATACTGACATACTATTGTAAGATGGAGTTTGAGGAAGAACCTGCAGATAAAAGAGCAAGATACAGAGGAACAAAGGTCAGTATCCACTCTTGATTCTTCATTAATAACTGGTATAAAAACTAGGGATTACTTTATTTCAGTCTTGAACTGTCTAACGTAATATGTGTTTTAGACCTGATGAAACAAAGTGAAGGGGAGGAAAACTCCATCATTTTCAGAAACCTCAAGAACCTCAAAGAAGAGGAGCAATGTTCTCACACCCTGCTCTCAGTGGGAAAGAGACTCCAATCTAAATCAAGCTTGAAGAAACATATGAGGATCCACAATGAAGAAATCCTTCACTGCCATCAGTGTGGAAAGAGCTTCACATGGGAAGAGGATCTCAAAACATCTGAGATGTCACTCAGAAGAAGATCATTTGGCTGTGATCAGTGTGACAAGACATTATTTTGGTACCTGAAAAGGCACATGAAAATTCCTGCAGATGTGAAGTCTCATGTGTGTTCTGTTTTGGAAAGAGTTTTTTTCAATAATGAAGAGTTTAAAACAGCTGAGCTTATTCATTCTGGTGTAAAACCTTATGTGTGCATTGACTGTGGGAAGAGCTTTATTATCATCCAGCATCTTAAAACCCAGAAAATTCATACTGGAGAAAACCGTACAAAGGCTCACACTGTGGAAAGAGTTTCGCTCAGTCAGGAGACATGAAAGCTCACAAAGAATTCATACTGGAGAAAAACGTACAAGTGCTCTTCATGTGGGAAGAGTTTCTCTCAGTCAGGACAGCTGAAAGTTCATGAGAGAGTTCATACTGGAGAGAAGCTGCACCAGTGCTCTTCATGTGGGAAGAGTTTCAGCCGATCATCTAATCTACGGGCTCATAAGATAAAGCATGCCCAATGTTGTCTAAGTGAGCAAAGTTCACACAAAAGTCCATATTCATACATAAGAGAAGATTAATTGAAATGCACATGGTCAATGTCTGTATAAGTGGTAAAGAGATTAACTATCTTTTACTTTACTGTATTTTGGTCAATGATAAGATAAACATGAAATCTTCTTAACAATTAAAGAATAATCTTACTGCCATGATTCTTCTTTTGAAGCAGATTCTGTGTAGTTTCATCATCAGAATATTATCTGTGTGTTTCTATATGTAGTTAATGAAGTGAACATTAGCAGTACCATGTTTCTAGATGGCGTCATTTGTTGTCATCGTCAGTCATTTAAACGGTTCATAGATCAAGACAGCTCTAAATCTGCTTGGGTATAGGCTGTACATTTAAATCTTTGTGTTAGAAATTCTTAAAAGTCAGCATTCAGATCAGCTGTATGAATTTTAATTGTTTTTTCTTCTTAAAAGCACCATGATGGCCAACCAACCCCACTCGCTCGTGCACAAATGCCTCCTCATCCCGGGACGTCTCATCAATACCATCACCCTAACGTCCTACTTGATCGTAATAAATGCTACAAACTTGCCTGGCTAGCGCACATTTTTTTTTTTATGGTGGTTGACAACAAAATCCGTTCCTGTGAACCACAAGTCGATATCATTCAAATGCTGGAGGGAAAGAATAAAAGAAAGAACATTCGATACTACACATGGAAGTTCATAGTATATTTGTGAACTAATAGTATGGGAGAACTATCTTAGCCCACCAAAAAAAACATCTCCCCCGGCGCTGTTACCGTTCAAGATAATCTTCAGAAGATATGAAGTTGTGTTAAGTCAGAGCGCTAGGCTGGTGTTACAAGGTTATGCAAACAAGTAACTGGGTATCCGAGGGAGGGAACGCTGGAGATGGGTCCAATTGTTTGTATATCGAAACCAAAGTAAAAGATCCCGTTTAAGGACGATCATAGGTTGGGGGTTGCAATGCGGAAAATAGGAGAAGTGCTTTCAAGAGGGGAGAAAGTAGCCCCTCCGGGCTCGGGGGGCCGACTTACAACCTCAGATTGGTCGATTTTTCAATTTTTTATAAAAATACCTACTACTTATGAAATGCGAAATTTTTTTCCTCGATACGTGCATTACAAGTTAGAGTGTCTGCTTTATAATGTCAATCTACAAATGAAATATATGTTCAGGTACGGGAACTTCCACGAAACATAATTCTCTGATCGCGACATTGAGGTTGTTGGCATTTCATCACGGGGGTGATCCGTTGAGTCCATGCTTAGGTCAGAAATCAGTGCATTTGTGCGGCTGGGAAGTACTTGTTTTAGGTTTAGTGTGAAGTGAAACAGGAATCGTCAACTACAAAATTTACAACGAGCGATTAGTGTCTGACCAGCGAGGACTCTTAGCGTCGGGGGTGAATCAAAAGCTTAATACGACAGAACACGGGCCGCGCTGGTTAAGTCATCTAAAAAACTGCGTGGAGATACTACGTGGACGGGGCGGTGTGCGCCATTTATGTACTGCGTGATTAAGACAGTCTTTTTACAAGGACGCTCAGTAGGGAGGACTTAGCCGTCTCTACAGACGTACTTGTATGTTTATATCGGATGTTCGGCTACGACAATACTAGTTGGCTGAGGGATGGAGGTAGTGAAATCAACTGGAATAACAGCAAGGCAGTGGGA
Organism: Culter alburnus; assembly: GCA_028476615.1. NCBI lineage: Eukaryota > Metazoa > Chordata > Actinopteri > Cypriniformes > Xenocyprididae > Culter > Culter alburnus. Next base: position 11,785 of record JAOTNS010003371.1, read on the forward strand.
CACGTTAAAGGGAAGCTGTTAACCACTAGCGATTCTTTCCTGGTTCAGTCGGGCAAAGTAAATTGCCTTGATCGTTAAATCGTACCATCACAATGACCAGCGTTAAAAATAGATAGGGGCCAAGAAGGAAGAATATAGGGAGGGTAACAAAACGGGGGCAAAGCAAATTGTATGGTGTGGGCGGTTTATACAAGAGGACAAGTCCTGTGGGTGTTCTGGTTGCAAAGGAAGAGGACAATGGCTGATCTTAGGTAAAATAGACACATTTTGGTTTTTAATTTAACCATTGTAGGCTACTCCTATCGTCGGGGGGTGGAAGAGTAAAAACACTAGAATTGATAAAGTTGATGGTAAAAGCATCAATTATCATGTCATGTCCTACAGTGACTAGTTTGTAGCAAAACATTTGCCAAGGCATAGAAGAGAATTGGAAGCTGTTGGTAATGTGGATGGCCATCACTTCTCTTCCGTCAGAAGGTTGCCCTAGCCCCAGATCAGGTACCGGAGATTATCAGGGATATATTCCCATGCGCTAAAGGGAACATCGGTAAGAGCCGCACACACAAAAGAGTCACTGCGCGAAACAGGAGGCGTAGGCTGGATTTAACGGAGTTGAGAGAACCCTAAAAAAGCAGAATCAAAGATGATACTTAGGGAACAACGAAGGTTGTGGGTTTTTCCTTCCATTCTCTTTAATTACATGATAGGAACATTAGATCAAAACTTTGAGACATGTAACCTAAATTACGTACACAACAATTGATCTATTACTTAGGTATTAATCTGCAGTTGGGGTCCATTGCGGGCAGCTAACGCCTTCTCAGGCATTGGTTGTTGCTCGGTCGAGGGGTTGTTGTCTTGGTCTTTAATGAAGTATGTAGTTAACAGTAGTGGTGTTCAACCCTGGAAGGGGAATAAACACACCGCAGCTGTTCCAAACCTCCATCATTCCCTAGGAAATAGATGCTGTTGTTTTTCAACTGCCAAGTTCAGACAAAACGAGCTGTAAATCTGGAATCTTTCACATGCACATCTGGTGTGGAATCTAGGGGTTGCAGTTCAGAAGGGAAGCTTGACTGAGCACACTGAAATTCACAACAGAACTGGAGAAAAACCCGATTCACATGCACTAAGTGTGAAACGAGTTTCACTCGCAAGAGCGTTCTCAAAGAGCATCTGCGCTCTCACTCGCGTGAGGTCGTTCACGTGATCTGTGAAAAACATTTGATGTTTTTTCCTCCACACAGTGTAGATCACACCTAAGTGTCATACTGGTGTGAAGCCTGATTTTTGTACTTTTTTTGTGGAAAAGTGTTCCGTACGCACTTTAAAAGTGCCGGAACGTAGAAATTCATACTGGGTGAACCTTTATGGTGCTCTTGACTGGTGGGAATACCTTTACTGGATCCATCTCTTAAACACCCAGAGACTAGAGAAGCCGTAGAAGTGCTCACATGTGGAAAGAGGTTCTCCCTCGTTGAAACTTGAAAAATCATCAGGGTTCACTACTGGGGGAGGGTCGCACCAGTGCTCGGGCATGTGAAAAGAGTTCAACCCAGATATCTCATCTCCGGACTCATATATAAAAAAACATTGTTTTAATAAATAATTTGATATTATAGTTTGATATAGATGACTCAGACCTCTCTGTTGAAGACTTAGAAACTAAAAGACAAACTTATGTGACAATTTAATTTAATTATTAATTTAGGCTGTGTATAACTTAAGTCAAGGGGTTAACACTACACGGACATGATAGCTGTGTAATTTATTTATAGTGATGGCTCCGATATGGGGTGGGCGGGGGCCACCGATCATGATCGTGAGGGACCCGGATTGGCTCCTACTTATCGGCGAACCCAAAAGCGCCGATTCGCAAAAAAGCAAAGGCCTTCACCCGTGAGTAAATTACTGATCGCGCGCCTCTGTTCACACCGGACGGCTTCACGCGCACGTTACACACATCAGCGTAGCATTTCCGTTTCACCTATGATTTCTCCCATATGGAAGTTTTCAAGTGGGTCCGATGATACGTAAGTTATCCTTTGCAATGTAGTCCATGATTGAACTGCACCGCTGGGTGGAAGCGCAACGTCTTTTAACACCCTAACATGATTAGGCATGATTAAAACATGACCATACAACACTGATATGCCATATGAGACTACACATCCGAACGCCACAACTATCCCCATCCCTCAAACCCGCCGCTGTGAGGTGTTGCGTTTAAACGATGTTCCCCATACAGCATGGATAGTAACGAGTGTAAAGCAAGCACCCTTTGTGTCGTACATTTTGTTGTACCAAAGACTATTTACATAATAGGGGGGCTGGGGGGGTGCCATTGATAATGTAAGCAGTGTTCTTTGGGGAGGGGAGGCTAACATCCCATAAGCTGATCGGATAGTGTGTTTGTCGACTACACGGGCCCCTTTGTTTTGGATTGTTTTAGTTACTAAAAAAAAAACGAACTCTGCCTTCTTTTGGAAAGATGGCCACGTGCCTGTACTTTATCTCATTTTCTAAAATAAACACTAATGGTGGTTCTTCACGATCTTGACCTAGCCTATTTCTAACGTTTTTTTTTTCTCATACAGTTAAATTTAGAGTTAGTTTCATTTCTACAAATGTGCAACTCTGCTAGATTATGGATAAAAGATTCCCATTCCCCTGCCATTCTGTGATCGGCAATCGGCAGATCATGATCTGGTGATCGGTATCGGTGATCGGCCCCAAAAATGCTGATCGGAGCATCTCTATTATTTAGAACTAAAACCTTAAAATTAAAAATTTAGATGATGAAATGAATGCTATGGCATGTCTGTGGCAATGCTGCGGGGAAAATACCTTATTTAAGTGGTACGGAGCCACTAACAGGACATGGTGGTGGTAAAAAATATGAGTAGGAGGAAATACAAGTCATGATTTTGCAAGTGACCAAAAGTTTCATCAGGAGAACGCAAACATCTGTGAGGAACGCAAAAGCATTGCCAAATAATTTTTACTCCCATCTCATATTTTTTCCCTGTGTCCCTTTAGGGGCTCTGTAGTAAATTGATGAACTTGTACTTTACATAGATTTTGGTTATAAGAAAAAATTAAGCTTGCTAAAAATTAACTTAATAATGAATTATCTTATTGCCTTTGAAGCAGATTCTTTGTAGTCTTATCATCAGATAATTTCTCTATGAAGTTAAATTAAAAGTTTACCCAAAAAAATTCCTGATTGTTTACTCACCCCCTAGGCCATCCCAGATGCATTGGCCTTTCTTTTTCAAAGAGAAATTAAGGTTTTGGTTCATTCTGCCTATATGACTAGTCTACTCTTGGGTTATGGTTAGACGTCTATTAGATTTTCACTGACAGCCCAAATTCAGCCTTATTTTAGCCTAGATCCATATTCACCGTCTATTATTTTCACTGACAGCCCAAATTTTGCCTTGTTTTAGCCTAGACGGCCGGGCTATGTTTTAACGGCTATTAGACGTCTAATAGACATAAAATTGCTTGCTGGGATGCCTTTTACGATTTGAGGGAACGCGCTCCCTCAGCTGGACTGAGTGGCAAAAGAACCTGCTGCATGACTGGATTTAATAGGGGAAACTGCGAAAACGAGTAAAAACAAACGATTACACTAAAGGTTGGGCTCGAAAGTGTTCCTTACAACTTGTCAAATAAACCTAATCCATGGATATTGACATGCAGCCAGGAGTCGTGTTTCTTTATATGTGCCTGATTTCGACGTCGGGGAAATGCATAAAGCAAATCTGCCTGTGAATATTTTATATAAATACAGGCCTATAGGTAGGTTTAAAAACGCATCAGTGTTTATTTAAAAACACCCAATTATGCAGAATATAAGATGGAAAATATTTAATTGATGAGATGTCAACATAATATAAAATATTTGTGTTAACAAGAAAAAACAAACAGCCATGTTATTATTGACTGACATTGTAAAAATGTATGAAATGTTACCTTTATGTTAACATTAGTTTATGTAAGGGTAACATAAAGGTAACAATGAGACTTTAAAGGGTTAGTTCAACCAAAATTAAATTTCTGTCATTAATTACTCACCCTCATGTCGTCCCAACCCGTAAGACCTTTGTTCATCTTCAGAAACAAATTAATATATTCTGATGAAATCCAAGGGTATCTGATCCACATATCCACACAAATGCAGCATTGTCATTTCACGTTTTGAGGTCCAGGAAGGTAGTTAAACACATTGTTAAAATAGTCAACGTGACTACAGTGGTCAACCGTAATGTTATGAAGCAATGAGAATACTTTTGTGTGCCAAACAAAAATAACATTTTACTGGCGAATACTGAGCCCGTGTTCAGACCTAAACACAGAACCGCTGAACGTAAAACATGTAGCAGAATGACGGGACAGACAAATTTGTAGAATACATTTATCTTAGTTTTGTTTTTTGCACAAGTATTCTCATTGCTTCATAACATTAAGGTTGAACCACAGTAGTCACATTGACTATTTTAACCATGTGTTTAACTACTGGATGTCAAAAGGTGCAATGATGTTGTTATCTATGTGTGGATCAATGCCCTCGGATTTCATCAAAATATCTTAATTTGTGTTCTGAAGATGAATGAAGGTCTTACGGATGTGGAACGACATGAGGGAGAGTAATCTTTTAAAGTTTATCAAAAGAAGATTACCTTATAAGAGAAATTACCTAATTGTTGCTGTAGCATCACTGAATGTGTGTATAGTTGATCTCTGGTCAATGACATACAGTATTAGTAAATTATGACCATTTTTGATATATAATGTATTGTGTAAATCTGTGTATCTATATATACTTGCCAAAAAAATCCAGCTCTTGGCAAGGTGTCAAAACCCCATGATGGCTCGGGTGCTGAAATAGTATGCAGAATCATATTGTTAATAAAATTACTATCTGCTGTTATAGACAAATGATATCAAATTATAGTTCACAGTAAAAATAAATAAAATAAAATCTTTAGATAAATTCTTACTTGTTCTTGGTGAGGAGAGCAGGGCCTGTTGTATGGTGTTGATATTGCCTAAAAAGAAAAGAAAAAGAAAAGAGAGAGATTTGTATCTAACAACACTTTCACACAGTATTACAGGAATTACAGCTGCACTGATCTGAGGTGAATCTCACAAATGAAACATTCTGAAAGTGTTACTTACTTTTTTATTACTAATCTTTAATATTAAATTTAATAGATTTATTAATAGACCCATTCAATGTTTACAAGAAAAATAATTAAAATAGTGTATGCTTACCTTCATTGCTAGTTTTCATAGGAACACCCACCTGGAGGGTAAACAAGGCCAAAATCAATATACAACTTATTGATGATGAATACTATACAGGCGGGCGAGCAGATGAGCCTAGAACACACAGAACGCACAGTTTGTCATTAGGCATTGCATTTATTTCTAGGCTCATCTGCTCGCCTGTATGTAGTATGCAACATCAATAAGCTGTATAAATAATTTGATCTCTTAATCTCACTGTTTTATTTACTTTAAGGTAGTCTACTTATAGTGAATACTCTACAGTTCAGTGATTGAAATACTGCTGCAGATGCTGTATGGATCACAAGTGCCCAAAACGTGCATTTTACACTCATATTTTGTTTACCTTTTTTTGGGACGCAATGTAATATTTGTTGTTTGAAACAGATGGAAAATTAACAGGCCTGTCCTGCAGTTCTGTGGGTGTTTTGCCCTTCAGGTCTCTGCTCCAGTCACCTGACTGAAAGATATGATTTAAGAACATAGCCTGTTGAGTAAAGAAAAAAGAAATCAATATAAGAATATTTGTTTTTTCAACCCTAGCAAAGATTTACATGCATAACAAACACTACCATTCATAAGTTTGGATCTGTAAGATTCAAAGACATTTGACTCACTACTTTCCAAGGGTACATTCATTGTATTTATCAAAAATACAATATAAACAGTAATATTTCAATTATTATAATTTAAAATCTAGTATTACAATTTGTAATTTATTCCTGTGATCAAAGCTGAATTTTCAGCATCATTACTCCAGTCTTCAGTGTCACATGATCCTTCAGAAATCATTCTAATATGATGATTTTGATGCTCAAGAAACATTTATGATTATTATCATTGAAACATTGTGCTGCTTATTTACGTGGATTACATATCTTAACTGTTGTAACTGTATCGTAACTGTAACACATTTGATCAATTTAATGTGTCCCTCCTTGGATTCGTGTATTTATTAATTAACATTACGTATAAATTCATGCATTGATTTATTAAAAAATAAACTTACTGACCCCAAGCTTTGATGGGTGTGACATGCTACCTACAGAACAGCTACTTCGGTAAAGTTGGTTTTATATTCGCACATTCGGACTTCTGATAAATTCTGACTTTCCAATAAATGAATAAATTAATGTTTGCGAATTTTAAGCAGCGACATGATATTGACAACCAACGATTGTCAACTTACAACATTTTTCACAGTCGATCAAAATAGGCAAGTATTGTTTTAATGGCAGTGAATGTCCACTGAATGTCCAATGTAGTGTGATTAACAAGGCTATTGAATACGGATGTCCGAATGTGCGAATATAAAACCAACTTTACCCAAGTAGAACAGCTTCTGTAGTAATAAACAAGGTAAACAATACCGTGTTTCTAGCCTAACTTTAAACTAGCCTAACTAGCCTAGCGTTAAACATATAAAGTGGAGTCGCTGTCTGTTCATAATGTGTTAAAATGTCAACCATCACTCAAGTAATTTTCTCTTCACTATGGCTAATAACTTTTGGCGTTATGTTGAAATATTTTTCATTTACCTGACCAGAAGAGGTTTTAACGTTCTGATCTGCATAAGACAACGTTAGCAATTACACTGGTAAATTTTGCATTAGATCGCAAACACTTTAGTCCAGTTTTTAGACAGCAAATAAATGTAACATTTAGGCTGTTTTTGAATATTTGCATATCTTATTTATAGAGATAAAATAAAAGCAATACTCACGTATCCTGGCTCGATGAAGAGACGGTTCAACGGCCATTTGTAATTTAAAATGCGCGCTCCAGAGGAACAGGAGCAGTGACGAGTAGACGTCGTCGAGTGGTAGTCCAGACACCAAAGCGCAAACTTGAGCAATGGAACTGAGCGGTGGTCAGATGTCAACATTGTGACAACGCTGTAACAACGTTCACAACGCAACGTAGTTATAGCAACCTTTTGGCCACGTTGTTAAAACGTTGTTAGAAGGTTGGCTACGTTGTGCCAACGTTGTGTGTTTGTTGGGCAGTGGGTGTAACCGCAGTCATAACGGTCGACGGTGACGTCACGTCCTGCGGATCTCAAATTAGCTGAGTCATTCGCCCGCACTTATGGCAAGCCGTTTTGACTTTTATTTACATCTCAGGATATGAATTCTTGATATCAACAATTCAGTTCTTGATATCAGGAATTACATTTCCACTAGTAACAATGTTACTTCTTGATATCAACAATTTAATTATTGATATCAACAATTCAGTTGTTGATATCAGGAATTACATTTCCACTAGTAATGTTCATTCTTGATATCAACTTTTGAATTTCCACTAGTAAAAACTAGAATTTTTGATATCTGTAATTGTATTTTCACTAGTGAAATGTCACCATAGACTGCCATTCAAATTCAATTGTTGATATCAAGAATTGAGTTCTTACTAGTTGAAATTCCAATTTCTCATATCAGAAATGCAGTTCTTACTAGTAAAAATAGTAATTTTTGATATCAATAATTACATTGCTACTAGTAAAATGCGAATTTTTGATATCAAGAATTGTCACTAGTTGAAATGTCAGTTCTTGATATCAACAATTGAATTGCTACTAGTAAAAATGTTCATTTTTGATATCTGAAAATGTATTTCTGATATCAACATAATTTCAGATATGTAAAATGGCTTTCTTACTAGTAACATTCATGATATCAGAAACTAACATTGTCACTAGTGACAATCAAATTATTGATATCAAAAATGAACATTGTTACTAGTAGCAATTCAGTTGTTGATATCAAGAACTGACATTTCAACTAGTGACAAATGAATTATTGATATCAAAATTCGCATTTTTACTAGTAAGAATTGTATTTCTGATATGTGAAATTGGAATTTCAACTAGTAAGAACTCAATTCTTGATATCAACAGTTGAATTTGAATGGCAGCCTATGGTGACATTTCACTAGTGAAAATACAATTACAGATATTAAGAATTATAGTTTTTACTAGTGAAAACTGAATTGTTGATATCAAAATTTCATATCCTGGGAATGATTAAAAGTCAAAACGGCTTGCCTATTGCCTTTCCCAGGATATAAATTGCTGATATCAAGAATTCTAGTTTTTACTAGTGGAAAATAATTCTTGATATCAAAAATTAGCATTTTAACTAGTGAAAATTGAATTGTTGATATCAAAAATTAACCTTGTTACTAGTGGAAATGTAATTCTTGATATCAAAATTGCCATGTTACTAGTGGAAATGTAATTCCTGATATCAAGAATTAGCATTTTAACTAGTGAAAACTGAATTGTTGATATCAAGAATTCATATCCTGAGAATGAATAAAAGTCAAAACGGCTTGCCATACGCACTGACATCATGCAGAGTCAGAAGAAATCTGGCAGTTGTTGGATCCAGTGCAGGCTATAGTGGTGCACCGAGAGAGTTTTAGGCACTGAACACAGACACATAACTCTGTGCATGTATAGTTAAAATATGATAAACATTTCACAGAATCAGGCTGCTGCTCGGGATTCTGCAGATTCATCATAACAGGCAAGAACAGCATTTTCTTTCACTTTCGAAGAGATGTTTTCGGGATTGTTATAGGCTTTTAGGCAATTATTTCGATGGTTTTTCTAAATAACCATTTTGTTGTTTTTGTTCACGGGAAAGAGACGCCAGATCATGAAGAATTATTGAAAAGGGACAGTTATGAATCTTCAATTTAGCTAGGCTAAATAATAAATTAAAAAATAATTAGAATTAGAATTAAGGCAAGACATTACAGGAAAGAACATTGTTCATTCATGCACTGGTAAGTTTTGAGATTTGGGAGTATTTGGCTTTAGTCTTGTTTTAGAGTGGGAAGAAAACATGCAAAATACACTTTTAAGTGTTTATGTTATTACACTGTATTTTTGCATCAGAATATTTAAATTTCAGTTAATATCTTTAAAGGACATGTTTGTTTGTTTTTTTTTTTTTTTTTTTTTTTTTTTTTTTTTTTGTCTTATCTGCCACACCCACAGCACATGCCTCATCAATATATCTGTTTTCATTTGATATTTGTGTTCACTTGTGATTTATGTATTATTTTTGTGATTAATCTACAAAACAAATGAAACATTTAAATATATAGTCCATTGAACTGCTAAAATATGCAAGTTTTGATGAAGGTTTTTTCAGAAAATCTTTCAGAAAATCAACAATCTATTTATTATTTTATAATATTTTTACACATAAAGAGTCAGGCATGGGCGAGGCTAGCCCCTTTTTAGGGGTGCTTCAGCACCCCTAAAAAGGAGCTCAGCACCCCTAAAACTTGGAGTAAGAAATGTTGTTATTCTAAAATTTTTGTTCGTCTTTTACAAGGTTAAATAATGTCCAAAACATACTCCGTAGTTTGTGGTTTAAAATGTATGTGTTAAGGATGAAAATGAAAACATCCCCCTTAGCAAATGGTGTCATCCTCTTCTCTTCTTCTACTTCTCCTCTGTACCTGCACCGCTCAGCACGACCGTCATCCAGCGCGAAACACCGTCATTGTTCTGTTGTAAGTTAAGTCATGAAATAAACATACGATTAAAGCTGCCTCAAAACTGCGCAGGCATGCATGTATTTGTTGACATGGTTTTAAAGCTATTGTTATCTAATTTGTTGGCCTTAAAACGTCTTAAAATGCACATATGTACACCAGGGAAATCTAAATTTTCTTTGGGGGAGCATGCCCCCAAACCCCCCTAGCAAAATACATTTTCTGACCTCGGTAATTAAAACCCTGTGTTCGGCCCAGCTTATATTATATCTAATGAAATCTGAGGTAAGCGTGCATTTCTCCAAATGTGCGCGCTTTTGGACTAAAAGTTTGTGTGTATGCACTGTGATCACAAATAAATGGGACCAAACACGATTGAATGTAAATTTGTGTCTCGTTATTCAATTAATAACTACCGATTGATTTTGCATTTCTATCAGAAATGAATTATTAGTGTCATTGGTGCAAATATCTAAGCTATCTAATACTTCAAATCTCAAGGTAAAAAAAAAAAAAAACCTTTTCAAAAAATTTCACAAATCGCACCCACCCTGCCTATAATTTTTTTCGGACTATTTTAGTCCAGCGGGTCGCCGCCGCTGTGGAGTAGCACAGGACCTGGGTGACTCGTCCATAGTCATAAACGGAGAGAAGTAGCGCCGGTTACAATGTTCTTCCGCAAGACGCATGCAGTTACTTTGTTCAATGACAAAAAAGTTTAATCTAATCTAACCAATCTGATGGCTGTTGATACAAAAGGAGGCACATGGAGTTAACGGTCACGAAAACCAGCTGTGAAGAAGGTTTTGTGTTTGTTACAGGGGGCTGTCTGTGTGAACTCTCACAATTAAGCTGGTGTTCTGAAAAGGTCTCAAAAAAAAAAAGAAAAAAAATCTGGATTTTGGAGTTAGTTGAATCAATGTTAAAATGATAAAGTTATTTTTCAATAGACATATTTTTTGTTTTTGTGTGAAAAGAGGGTGGGTGGTGGCAGTGGGGCTCATTGGGTGCTCAGCACCCCTAAAGCTCTGACCCTAGAATCGCCCCTGGAGTCAGGTAACAATCATTGTGACATGACTGTATTTTTACTTGCAGGAGAAAATGGGGGCAGCAGAGGTGAGTCATTATTTTTTAATATTATTTAATATTTATTTATATTTGATGCAGTTTACCATATTATGACCTTTATAAGTAATACACATTAATACAATATAACAATAAAAAGTTGTGACACTTTACTTTTACATTTGTTCATTTAGTAGATTCTTTGACTCAATGTGACTTACAAACAAGGAATGTGTGTAAATTAGTACTGTCAATCGAATAAAAAATTAACTAATTAATCTCACATTTTTTTCTGTAATTAATCACGATTAAAACATTGGAGTTTTTAATATTTCTATATTGTAATAATTTCACAGTTACTTTCCAAATTAATGTAGAAACAACTTAGACAGCCTATATTTTAAATATTTGTTTAATGGCATCTTTTTATGAAACTAATACTGCTACTGAATTTGCTATGAAATTTATTTTTTAAAACGTTACGTTAATTATAGACATTCAACATTACAGTATACCTGAAAGCTATCAATTTCAACATTTATTACGCTTTAATAAAATAACTTTTAATTTAAGTGAACTAAAAAAACAATCTTCACATTATAAATGTCATATTTACCTGTGATCTTCCCTGTCTAAAGCCCGGGACACACTGCACGATTTTAGCAATCCTATAAGATCATTACAAATCACATTGTGCAACATGGATCTATGAAAGGATTAGTTCACTTTCAAATGAAAATTAGCCCAAGCTTTACTCACCCTTTTATTATACCTTTCTTCTTTCTGATGAACACAATCGGAGATATATTAATAAATATCCTGACGCATCCAAGCTTTATAATGGCAGTGAGCAGGATCAATGAGTATGAGCTGAAGAAAGTGTCTCCATCCACATCCATCGATCATAAACATACTCCACACGGCTCCGGGGGGTTAATAAAGGCCTTCTGAAGCGAAGTATTTGTGTAAGAAGAAATCCATAGAAAAAATCCATTAAAAAATATCTAGACTGCCTTCCGTATTCAAGTTATGAAGAAAGTGTAAACTGGTATTGCGACAGTTAAGCTTTTTCCGTAAGTTAAATACAGAAGATGTAGGACGTAGCATACGCTTTTTCAACTGCAAGAGTTTTACACTTTCTTCGTACACTGAATACAGAAGGCGGTCTGGAGAAAGCTTCACTTCAGAAGGCCTTTTTAATGCCCCGGAGCCATGTGGAATATATTTATGATGGATGGATGTGGATGGAGACACTTTCTTCAGCTTCATACTAGTTGGTATCGCTCACTGCCATTAAAGCTCGGATGCATCAGGATATTTATTAATATATCTCAGATTGTGTTCATCAGAAAGAAGAAAGTCATATACTCCTAGGATGGCTTGAAGGTGAGTAAAGCTTGGTGTAATTTTCATTTTAAAGTGAACTAATCCTTTAAGTTGAAGACACCTACTGACTCATAGGTCTCGTAGGTAAACAAAAAGACAATGATGAATCACACTTTGGTAGTTGTAGTTTTTATGTGAGCTGACGAAAGAGGAAGGGAAAAGAGCTTGGGTAAGCAGTTTTATTAGTGCCATGTCACATTGATTTCATGTCGCATTTTTATTAGCCTGTTAGATGTATGTCGTAGCAGCAAACAAACTATGCGGTGATCATGCAGAATTTATGATGTTGTACCTCTGAAAAGAGGGAGATAAAATCACAAAACTCGCTTAAGTTTCCCTACTGTGAACTTTATGCAGAATCTTTTTGTAACAATTGACAATAAACTTCCCAAAACAGCATCAATGGCCTTTTCCCCTCATTTCACACATATTTAACAATTGGCAACATAAGCTGTTAATTATATACAATCTTTAGTTATTTATAAACAATAATACATCAATAAATGAATAAATATTTTTTGGCATTTTAGAAATATCTGGTAGTAAATTACATGTAAGTACCCTCCTTAAGTAACTATTTCAAAATAAAGCTCTGAGCTGGTGCATTTCTGAAATAATAAAGTTTTTAATATTTCAATCAAGCAAATCGATAAAATACTTGCCTCTGCATACTCTTAAACATTATATCATTATAACATTATAACACTATATCATGAGAATTAAAGGTGCGTTCACGCGGCCTTGTGATTCCTGTAGTTAGGAGATTCTAGCTTGTAAAAAGCATTCACGTCCTCGTAGAGATCGTAATTACAGCTTGTAAGCTGGGAGTTCTCTGAAAGCCCCACATGTACCACGTGGCCGTGGTACCACCTGACCGCTGTAGATTCATTTAGCCGTTGATAGTGGTGCCATGGAAACGCATAATTCCCAGTCCAAGGACCAAAAAGACGTGAACAGCGCCGAATATAACGTCACGTGTTGTTATCTCAAAATTCTAGTAAATACGAGGTGACGTGAACGCAGCATAATACCTGAAAAGAGGGAGATGAAATCACAAAACTCGCTGAAGTTCTTCTTTTTTTGATTTCATGGCGGGTTGCGAACCAACTTCATTGGTGCATACCGCCACTACTGTGCTGGAATGTGAAGAGAATGAATTAAATTCTATTTTTTAATCCACTAATCCTAATAAATATCATGATTGCATTTATCAGTTTTCCTGCATTTGAACCTCATGTCATATTTTACTTCATGTGAATTCTTGGTATCCCAGTGATTGCAATTCCTCCTTAAGATTTTTTCTTTATCTTTCATATGTATCACATACCATCATTTCATGTTCCACTGTCTCCTTTCTTAAACACACTTCACATAGACCTGTGTTATGTTTCCCTATAATGTGTGATTAAGATTTGAATGCCCTGTTCGTAGATGAGTGAAAATGACTTGCTCCCATCTACTTATGTTATGAAAGATTTTAGATTTCTTTATACTCCTTTGAACCTTATGAAAGTGTTGACCTGTTTGACATGAGTCCAAAAATGTTTGCCATTTCCTATTATTGCATGCTTCTAAAATGAAATGTTTCCCTTCTAATCTGCTGATTGGAATATTTATATTTGGTTTATCCATATTTAAAGTATCTTTAGCCATTTTGTCTGCTTCCTCATTACCCTGAATTCCCATATGTGCTGGTACCCACATAAAACCAATTATTATTCCTATTTGTTTTAAACTGTATGATGTAATCATGATTTCTATTAAAGGGGTGGTTCACTGTTTTTTTTTCTAGGCTTGATTGTGTTTATGGGGCACAGTTTAACATGTCTTAATGCTTCGTTTTTGGAGGGAAAAAAAAAAACACAGTATTTTTCATATTTTACCTTTATTCTACACCGCTGTTTCGCTTCTCTAAAAATGCTCTGTTGAGTTCCTGGTTCTATGAAGCCCCTCCCTCAGAAATATGCAATGGACTGAGATTGGTTAGCTGGCTCTGTGTATTGTGTTTCGTTGTCCGGAATACATTGTCACAATTCACGTTGTCTGGAAATGCCACGCCCTTACCATTTGGTGGAAATGTAAATAATGGCGTCAATATTGCAGACCCAGATAGCAGTAATATTGAAGAGGGTCAAGCAGAACCTCTGCAAGCACAGCTTTTAATGGACGTTTATCAATGTTATGTATTTTTTTTGTATTTGAGTCAAAGTGTTTAGATATGCTGTCACTTATAAATGTTACTGCTGCCCCATAGTGTTCTGATAAAGCTTTACTGTAGCTGAATGCATGACTGAGTAGTAGCATTTTTGTATTGGTATTGTTTAATTTATAGTATGAACGGGCATGTGGGTAAACACAACATAAAACCGTAATGAAACAATGCTGTACACTGATAACACAAACACCAACAGAAGTTTGCTGGTGTGAGTACATAGAAGTTTGCTGGTGTTTGTTGGAAATTGGAAGCTACCTGGCTAGCAAAGCCAAAAACAGCAACATTACAAAAACAAACAAGAAATTCACAGCAATATCACTGCTACAAAAATATTCATCTATATTTCATATTTATTATTATTATTTGGGGCCAAGCACCAAAGGTGCGTAGGCACCTATTGTATCTGTTGGCGCTCTTGAGTCTATGGCCGCCCATAGAACCGCTTGTGTGAAAGTTGTGAAATTCTGCACACAGTTAGAGGACAGTCTGAACTGTGTCCATATCAAATTTGGAGTCTCTAACTCAATCCCTCTAGCGCCACCAGCTGTCCAAATTTGCACTCATGTTTATGTTAATAACTTTGAACCATAAGGGTTAGAAACCAAATTTCTTTTTCCTCTGATTTCTTGGGTCAAGACGAATTCAAGTGAATTTCGCTTGCGAAAATAGACATAATGCTGTATCTCTGCAATGCTTTATTGTATTCAGACCAAACTTGGTACATGCCATCACAAGCATGACCTGAGGCAACATGCAGCGTTTCGTCGCAGTGCCACCTACTGGTCCGGAGATACGAAAAATGGCTATTTTTTCTTATAACTTCTGATGTGTTTGTCCAAAAATCATTGGTCTCGTTGGATTCGGGGCATCATGCTGAGTCGAATGATATCCAATTTTCCCATATTGGCTATTTTGGCCGTCGGCCATTTTGAATTTTGTGCTAAAATGCTGTATTTTATGAAACATTAGCATATCATTATGAAACTCGGTATGGGTCATCAGGACAATGCCCTGAAGGAGCCTGAGAAGTTTCGGACCAGCGCCACCTAGTGGAGAATTTTTTTTCATATGCTTATAACTTTTGATCTGGTTGACTTATTTTCACGGGATATCCTTAGACTCCTGTATCCTTCCCGAGTCCAACAATACCAAACATGCTAGGTTTCGACTTACAATTTGTGCAGCGTGATGATTTAGCGCTTTAAAAACAATTGTGAATATCTTCGAAACCGTTAGTCAGATCCAGACGAAACAAGCGTAGGAAACACGAAATCTAAGCTGGTTAACTATATGTCACAGCCCAAATCAAAATTTTGATAGGAAGTGGCAAAAAATCAAAACAAAGTCGTCCATGGGTAATTTTTTATGACCTTATACATATAAATGTCTATAACTCCAAAACTAAATGAGATATTTGCACCAAATTTGAAACACACATATATAGGGTCACCCTGAGGACACATAAAAAAATTGCTGTTATTGTGCCCCTTAGTGGCCTATAATTGAACAAAACATGACATTTCCATTAACTACAATACAGTATTATGATAAAATGCTATATTATACGAATGCATTGATGTACCATTACGAAACTCACGATGTGCCATTGGCACCATGCTCTGAAGGTACACAATAGGTTTTGAGATAGCGCCTTCGTGTGGTCAAATTTTATAATGAAATTAAAAAAAAAATGCTAATAGCTTTATATAAATGTGGCCTACTGTAATGAGACTGGTCTTATTAGATTCCATGGGTCATGCTGAGAACATTGATGCCAATTTTGCCATAGTCAGCATAACTTAGTCCTCCCCTTTGATTTTCTTCAAAATCACACTTT
>JAOTNS010003372.1:0-28230 GCA_028476615.1 Culter alburnus
GATCAGATAGGTGGGTGAGGGAAAAAGGAAGGATAAATGTGAAAGAAGGAGGGGGGAATCAAGGATAAGGTGAAAAAAAAAAAAAAAAAAAGGTAAAGAGTAGGGTAGTGGAAAGATGGATTGAGAAAGGGGTGGGATAAAAAAAAAGAAGGAAAAAATTAGGTGAGAGACAGGACATACAAACTAAAGGAGTGTAGATAAGTAGTGGAAATTAAATACAGGATACACAGGTTGAAAATAAAATAGATGATACATGACAGCATCAAAACACAGTTAGTGAGAAGTTTCCAGAATATATAACATATACATTTATCAGACATGAATTTGCGTCACAGAATTGGACAGAAGTGTGAGCAAAGATAAATAAGATAACTGTGTGACAAGGTGAGGGTGTAGTTGGATATGTAGTTACCACAAGGTGGAGATATAAAAAATAGATGAAGAATTAAAAAGGAAGATTGTGAAATGAGTGTGAGAAAACGAAGAGAGCAACACTATAGATTCTTTCACTGACTTAAACAGTCCGAAACGTGTTTAGCTAAAAGCAAATATAGGAAATATAAATGGGTCTTCAAGTGTAGCATGACTCGTAAGGAGGAATGTGACACATAGCGAATAACACAAGTAAAAAACAAGAAGTGTACAATTGGTGAATGGGTACAGTTTATAACGAACGCTATGCTAAGATGTATCTGAAAAAAAAAATGTGGGCACACAATTAGCATCGCACATGAGACAAGACATGAACACAGGGTCACGAAACTAAAGTAGGAAAAATGAGAGTTAACAGGAACATAATGACACTAAGAGAAGTATACTGTGCTTCTAACACCGTGCTCCACTTCGTTAAAATAGGCATATACAAATAGTGAAACGTACATCAATGTTTTTATAACTTCTAATTATCATGAATAATAAATATTTTATTATACAACACACTAATAACATTACTTATGTTCAATAACTATTGTATATATCTCTATAATAACATTTTCTCTCTTCAGTAGCACTGTGGCTCTTATAAAAAAAAAAAAAAAAAAAAAAAAAGTACGTTCACTACCACCACTTGCTTTCACCAACACTTCTTATACCCTTCTGATAATAACCAGACACCATAACTTCTATTACAGGTGAATTTGTCCTTAATATTTCCACATTCATTTTTAACCATTATAATCAAATTTTCTATCTTTATTTCATCATATTCATCAATCTTCTTATTACATATAATTTTTTTTAATGATTAAATATATAAATTCATTACAACATAAGACCTCAATCATTAATCATATCAAAAATTTTTCCACTTAATATTTTGCACGAGACCCTTAAGGATTAGTCCACTTTTAAATATCACTTTCCTGATAATTTACTCACCTCCTCTTTCATCCGTCAATGATTGTTCCATTCTAATCCACCGTCTTTCTTTCGTTGCAGTATTGAAATAAAATGAAAGGTTTTCTGATGAAAACATTCCGATGAATTTTTTTTTCTCCAATGATTATCTGTCACTGCATTGCACGCAAACGGTTCATAGGCACTCGCAAACGGTTCAAGTGTCCAATGACCTTTTGTCAGTGGTTCAGCCATTCACACACTGATGGGCGTTTAAACTGCGATCTTATCTCATACTAATCTATACACTACTTAGCGGGGACAAATGGCGGCGCCCAGTTTCGTTTTCTTTGTGTTCCCGTAGCTG
Organism: Culter alburnus; assembly: GCA_028476615.1. Taxonomy (NCBI): domain Eukaryota; kingdom Metazoa; phylum Chordata; class Actinopteri; order Cypriniformes; family Xenocyprididae; genus Culter; species Culter alburnus. Next base: position 1,703 of record JAOTNS010003372.1, read on the forward strand.
TGGAATAGGTTGAATGTTGCTCGCCCTGGGGCGCTTCCAGGGACACTTTTATTGGGCGATAAAGCGATCCTATGACAGAATGTGGAAAAGTTGAAGCGGAAAGTCGAAGTGATATTTGTTTATAAAGCATAAACGTTATGTATTTTTTTTTTTGAAAATGACCGATCGTTTCGCTAGACTTCGCTTATTGACTGCCTTATTATCTGTGTCATCTACACATCGTTAACTAACCGGTTCCCTGCATTTGATATCGTGCGGCATCCCTGAAAGCTGGTAATTATGACGCTTCAACCTTTGGTAGGCCCATGGAAATCCACTTACCTATAGAGAAAAATGTTTCTATCCAAAAACGCTTCATTTCTTTCCACGGACTGAAGGCAAAAGAAGACAATGACAAATCTTGGATGACATGGGGGTGAGTAAATTATCAGGATAAAGTGTATTTAACAAGTGAGACTCCATATCCTTCTAGTGGTGTTTATACACATTTACATAGACGCTTACTGCAGGGCTCATCGCTGGTAGACATGTAACTGTTGTAGCAGATTGTGTTTTAACACCATAGTAATCTATTTGTTGATTTAGGAAATATGATGTAAAAAAATGTAAATGTAAAAGTTTGATATTTATCAAGTACAAATATCACCTATGTAAAGTATCAAATATACAAAATAAATGTATTACATTTACCGCATGCCCACCACGCATGAGTACGCGTGCGACGGGGTTGTTTCATCAAACAAACTCCTGTTTACCTGCTGTGCGAGGAGGTCAATTCCTAGCTAGTTCACGCTATATACCTATTAGCGTCAGAAGATATCTATCACTAAGTAGTCAGAACGGTACTCTAATGCGTGTGGGGTTTGTTAGTAGTTTCCCCGGGGGGGTTGGGGCGGGGCTATAAGTAGCTAATATATATATATATACTATGTAGTAGGGCTATACACTATGCAGCTTATACACTATGTACGTTGATGCAGCTATGCAGTCTCCTCCATGTATGGTCATTAAATGCATAAGGTGATTTTGTCCTTTAACACGCGGAGTCGGGCGGATCTCTTCTCTTCCGCCTCCACTACGTAATTAAAGCTGGCGACGGCTTTAAAGTCTTCGTTTTTTTCTGTTAACTTTAGTGGCTTATCCGGTTATTTAAGTGTACTTTTTCTTTGGAATTTTCAGTGTGAACGCACTACTCGTCACTGATTATACTTAAAAAAACATGTCGTTAATGATCGAAGAGTGCACACTAGCTCAATTGGGACGGCACTCATTCAGATATCGTTCAAGAAAAACGTTGGCAGATTGATTCGGGAATGGCACCGCGTTGTCTTGGGGGGGGGGGTGGGGGGGGTGGGGGGGGGGGGGGGGAGACAGGCGGCAGACGCATTCTTGTTTAGCTTTTGTTTGAAACGGTTTTCCACACGAATAGAGGCAAATCAGACATTATTGTGTCTTAATTTTAAATCATCTGTTAATGATCACTAACTTTGTATAATTGGAGCTTCACTCGAATGCGTAACGATATGCACATTTTCATTTCATCACATGGGAGCGTGTCTCATAAAGCGCGGATAAACAAAAAAAAATGAGTACACATGTGTGATATTACTTACGATTAGGCTACAGGACCTGTTATTCACTTCAACTTGAGCTCCACCGTGGTACACATGACCCGCACAACGTTATTTGATTTTTCACTAGGTAATCAAAAAAAATAATTTTGTTGGGGGGGGGGGGGGGGGGTCGTTACTAGGACATGGTACAATAAAAGCGGAAGCCCCGGTCTGATCAGATTCAGTCGCGACGCTGAACATTCAAGGGATAGGGTAGAGTCTAGTCATGGGGTCCATTAGCAACTTTATCATTAGGCTCTGAACTTCTACCGGAGATGATCAAAGAGGACAAGACGTAGAATATGAATGAATTGACTCAGACTTGGGGTGTATGGCGCATAAATCGAAGATGTATTAAAAGCGTGTATTGTCTTATATATAATGCACCGAGTAGTCTGTACATTGTATAAGGACTCATATTTAGTGTGTATGTTGTGGGGGGGGTGCTGCGTTTTTTCATTAGACTAGTGAGTGATAGTCCGGCCACAAGCATTCAAAGCAAAATTACTAGTCCTCTCAAGTTTGTCGCTACTGCCTTTAAAAGCGAAAGTAATACCATGTTTTTTTTCATTTTTGGTGGTAATTTTTTGCGTCATAACTTATATATCACTCCCGTTAATTTTCCTTCCTGACATTTCTAATGCCAGACCAAATTTTATGTATTTCCAGTTAATTTTGTGCTAAACATTCGAGCGCATGAGACGTCTCAAACTTTGGAGTGTATTCACCAACACTATTACATAGAACCTATACTCCATTTACAGCACTATGGCTATGACATCAACACTCAGCCACCGTATGTTATAGCGGTTTGTAGTGAGACATGAGATCGTTGCCTCCACATTGTCAAAGAATGTCGCCTTTTAGTTAGATGGTTGCTTGTGGCGGTGTTTCCTCCAGTAGCGTGTTTTCGCAACCTTCAGTACTCTCATACGTTGCTCCTATTTTACACTGAAGTATAATCGACTCGGTCCCATCCCCTACTACTGTGCTTCCTTAATGGACTTTTTTCTGTTTCCGTCCCATTTTGTTGTTGAATAGAATCAGCATTTGGCTGCTTTTTGATCTACCTTTTCTGTAATTGATTGCCATACACACCTTATAGCCCAGACTGTTGCCCACTGGCTAAGCAGGCGCTGAGCCTGTTGTAGTGTACCTGGCTGTGGAGAACTCCTGTGAAAAGCTAGGGTTGCTGTCTGACAGAGGTGATAGGGAGGCGGCAGCAGGGGTCGTCCCCCGTGGTCTGTGTGTTTCCTACGAACGCACACCCCATTACAGTGCTAGTGGACACTATCCTGGTCAAAAAACACCGTCCTTGCGTTAGTACGGGATAACGTTACGACCGAGGTCCTGACCTCTTTGGTCAATTAATAAACTCCCAGTGATTCTTGCACAAAGAGTATGGGTTGTTACCGCACGGGGAGGGGAAAACAGTATCCTGTCCAAATTTGCCCATTGGCCCTGGTCCATCATGGCCTCCGACGAAGACAGTTTAAATCATCCCCATACACTGATTGGCCTTCATCCCTGTTCGTCCTCTCGCACCGAAGGAAACAATACGCTGGTGTGTGGTGGGAGTTCTGCCGCAAATGGCTGCCGTCAAGCATCATCCCAGGTGGTGTGCCAGGGTGTGTGTGTTGAGGAGATTCCCCCTTCATCTTAAAGTAAAGAAGCGCTTGGAGTACCCAGAAAAGTGCTATATACATGTAGGAATTATTATTGTTAATTATTATGTTTGTTCTTTTATTGTTTTCCTTCCTGCTTTGAACGTGCTTAAATGTGCTTATTGTATTATCTTAATCCATTGTTAATTTCATTCACTGGGATGAGTATCTTTCATGATGTCTACATGTGTGTTGCTGTCTTATACCGTTGTGCAGGGTCGATCTTTTACAAGAGATTTTAATTCCTCGTGGCCCCCCCCCTAAGGTTTAAATAAAGGTCTAATAACAATAAAACATTCTTTCGGATCTAGTCTCATTACTCCTGCCCAGGAAATAAACCCTTTCATATTTATGTTCACGGGGAGCCTGTCGGCACAGGTGCGCCTGAATATCCATATCGCCACTAAGGCTAAACGTCTCTACATGGCTATTAGGCCATGCTGTATCGAGGGAGATAGCATCAGTTGGATCAGTGTTTGTGTTTGATCTTTGTAATATGACTCTTGTTTGCAATTGAGGCTGTATATTTGTAATATTGAGAACAAAAACTACTCACAAGTTAGCAACGTGAAAAATTAAGCTATACTTGTACTCGAAAGTCCTTTGATCAAAGCTTTTCCTAAAGATCACCTGGTGTTGTTATGACTGGGCAATTGGGAATTAGATGAGTCTTTAACCCTAGTCACATGGGGACTTAAATGTATATAGGTTGGAAAATTTGCGTGTGGCATAAACTACAACCTCATGCAGGCAAGCACACAAAAAACTGAATATGCACATTAGTCTCATTCAAGAATATTGCATTGCCTGAAACAAGCTGTGGCATTGGCTAACGAGAAAATATACTGTACAACATACAGCGTATAAATATCGTGGTTGAAGAAAGTAGCTTGGCCCCCAGTCCGATTTTTTATTTTGGTTAATATTTTTTTGCATTGTTTGTCACACATTAATGGTTTCATATGGCATCAAACAATTTCTAAAGCTTCTGGGGTCTGAGGGATCCTTTTGGGGACCACTGTGAGAAGTTTTGACATGCGCCTGACATTTGTAAGCTTTTTTTAACAATATTATACATGGTATGAAGAGAGTGCATATAAACATGACACTCGAAGTGACTCAATAAAAATAGCCCTACATTTCTCTTCGTATTCTTCACAAACGTGAAAACTCCGCTTAGGCAATAATTATGATACAGCAATCGCTGAGGTGAACAGATTGAAGGACGAGTGTGCAACATTGAAGCTATTACACCTCGTGGGCGACGCATTGATGACAGACGACATGTTATTCCGTCTGATGGATTCACACAAAATATACGTAGCAAGCGCAGACCTGATGTCACCAGTCTCGGCTTAACACATTTCTGACTAGAACTATGAATTGCTATCGAGTTGGCTGCCGGTAAACGCCAAAAAACCGTCGATAAGGGGAAGCGCTTTACCATTGGCCTTCCTGTAGTTTGCACAATTCACTTCACACCGGTTTCGACCGACGGCCGGGTTGGATTATGGATTCAATAAAGACGGTCGTTTTCGCATCTCTTCAGGCAAGCAAATATCACCTGTCACGGGTAATCCGATGCTCAGAACCGGGCTTTCTTACGGTGTATAGTGTGCCCTCTCCTGGGGGGCTTCGCTGGGACGAATGTAGGAGATTATATACTACATGATTAAGAGTTTTTAATGAGCAAGGAAACATTCTTTCTTGTGTAAATGACATGACCTTTAGTTTAAAACTGCTGACAGCTTATAAGGGAGAAAGTCCTATTCTCTGTCTCTTAGGGAATCAGTATCTTCGTGTTTTTTCACCTTTTTTGGGGCCGTTAAACAAGGCTGCTCGGTTAGCTTGGCGGACCGTTTACGGAGTTGGAGTCGACTCAGACTCCCCCGTCCCGCTTTCATAAAACGTCCACATTCACCCTATATCTGCTGCTCGGCAAAAAAAAAAAAAAAAAAAAAACACGCTTTTAGCGCCACTCAGTGGACTGCAGCGATATGTATCATTGGTACGTATTTCATGACTCGTGAAACGTGCCCTGGGTATGTTTTCGTCTGAGACCAGGTTGATATGTAAGGAAATGTATGTACGTTTATGTTTTTGAAGGAATAAGTTTATACGTGGTTATTGAAAAAACAAAAAACCTTAGGTCACTGAAATAAAGCCAAAAAAATATTAAATCTGTGTTCACAAGACTTCTGGGTATTGGAGGTTGTAGACCTGTTGTTAGTTTTTGCTTCAAAATTATTAAAATGATGCTGCCTACTCGTTAATTTATAACAATATATTGATTTAGTTTTTGTAAGACATTTTTGTCAAGAAACACAGTATGCGTGGAGGCGTCATGGGTCATTTACACCTGAGAAGACAAAAGAATCGCATAATGAGTTGTAATGACCTGCATATTAATGAGCCTTTCAGTCAGATAGGCTGTGAAAAACCCTCTGTAATCATGTCTCAAGCTCATCATGGTGTATATCAAACATACAGAAAAAACAGCAATACTGTGAAATATTATTAAAATTTAAAATAATGGTATTCTATTATATACTTAAAAATATAATGTATTTCTGTGATGCAAAGTGTCTGAACAATTATGTTACCTCTATGGCATTTCATATAGGCTTTTAGCTTAAAAGCATGCACATTTGGAGAAATATTGATGGATTTCTCATATGTTTATGTCAATTTTCTATACAGAGGAGTAATATTATTCAGTATTTATTGTTATCACTATGAGCGCTGGATACTGTTTTCAATTCATACTTGCAGCCGGAGGGCGCTCTGTGCACATTTTGTCCACAAATTAATCTAAAGAAGAACAGGTCATGTGACATACCAGGAACTAACAGGCTTCCAGAGATCGCTATAATATGCAGATAAGCACTTTTGAAGATAATAAATACACGATTGAGACGATGTATGCATGTATTGTTCAGAATTCGCGTCTGAATAGCGCTCCCTCCGTGGTGTGGCCGCATTAGCGGATAATGAGCTGAATCACGGACTTCTGACATGTGTCTCTTTTCATACAGATTACATAAACACAAAATTTTTGTTTTTGATTTGACTTACAATTTTAAAACCTGACATTTCAATGATTCTTTAGACATAAGTCTCATTTTTGTGTCATTAGTATTCACTAAGTTACAGTTCATTTTCTGAGAACTATCAGATTGGAGTTTGTTCAGAGGGAGACGATAGATCATGCATCATGTTAGTTTTCTTTATTTTGCGAAAAGCACAACATTTTGCTGTTACTCTGAGTGTACACAAATAAAATAAGATATTCCACAGATTAAAATGGTGTATAACTCTTAATTGTATGTGCAACATTGACAGAGTATTTTGAGTCTCTTTCACACTGGTAAGAAAAAAATCGAGGTGGTATCGCCGGCGTGACCTCCGACCCGAGTGAGTTAAATATGAATCAAAGACAAATAATAACAACACATGCAGTTTTAAATGAAGGTTTTTATTATGAAGGGAAAAAATCCAGACCCACATGGCCCTGTGTGAAAAAGTGCAAAATGAACACTTTGGAGTGGCCTAGTCAAGTCCTGGCCTCAGTCCTATTGAGATGCTGTGGCATGACCTTAAAAAGGCGGTTCATGCTTGAAAACCCTCCAATGTGCCTGAATTACAACAATTCTGCAAAGATGAGTGGGCCAAAATTCCTCCACAGTGCTGTAACAGACTCATTGCAAGTTATCGCAAATGCTTGATTGCAGTTGTTGCTGCTAAGGGTGGCCCAACCAGTTATTAGGTTTAGGGGGCAAGCACTTTTTCACACAGGGCCATGTGGGTTTATATTTTCCTTCATAATAAAAAAAAAAAAACCTTCATTTAAAAACTGCATGTTATGTTTACTTGTGTTATCTTTGATTAATATTTAAACTTGTTTGATGATCTGAAACATTAAAGTGTGACAAACATGACAAAAAAAAAAAAAAAAAAAATCAGGCACTTTTTTCACAACACTGTACATCAGTTGTATAACTGTGTTTGACTCACCTTGGCAGATGACTCCAGCATCTTCACCGTGCCACAGTTATGTTTTCCCCATCCTCCTGATGAACAGTTTTTCAGTGAAGATTCATTCCCACGGCACTTGATATCATCCAACCATATTTGTCCAGAACCTTGTCCAAAATAAGCAGAACCCTTTGCCTCTATAACACTCCCACAGCCCAGTTCTCTACACACCACTTCCGCAACTGTAGAATCCCAGGAATCATCACACACTGTTCCCCATGTTTCATTATGGAAAACCTCCACTCTTCCAGAACACATTTCTAGGTCCATTCACCAACCTGACAGCTATTAATCAAAAAACAATTTAAAGAACAGGTTAAACATCAGGTTAAGTTGTGACATTACTTTACTCTGGCATGAATTATAGCTACAGTTAGCATCAAGCTTCCATGACAACCAGTGAGATTAATACTACACTTTTACTCAAAACTCAATATAAACCACCATCGAGTGTTTGAAATAACTTCCGATTGCAATCTAATGTGGATTTTGGTCATATGATGATGAATAAATATGTTGTTCATAGCATTTGTTAGAATACACTAATCACTACACCTGCTTTTTTTTACACATGCATTTTTCATGTAGCATCCTTTATTCTTAAAACAATAGCTGAAATCATTAAATAAATCAATGCTACTGCTGTCATAATCGGTGTTTATTAGCTTCATGCTTTATGTGAAGAACATTTCTTTGGGGTAGCATGTATAAAAATGTGAGTGTGTAATGGAACTTTGTCACGGAAGAGACAGGACAGATTATGAACCCAGTATTAGCAGAGAACGATCATAACAGCAGTTGCAGAAGTGAAAACACAGGGAGATATGTTGTATAAACTTTGGAGTTAACCATTTACATTCAAAAGGTAGGTATCATTTGATAGAACACTTTTTACATTTTAGAAAATATAAATTACATTACATTTGGACATTTTCATTTTTTTTTTTTTTTTCTTTCTTTTTTGACATGGAATAACTAATAGGTAACTAATAGTTGCTACTATCTTTACTAAGTTGGACCTGTGTAGCACATACAACCGTATCCAGATAAGGAGGGGAGATGAATGGAAGACTGCCTTTGTCAAACCATTGGGGTGCTTTGAATATAGGGTCATGTCATATTGGGTCATGCCAAATTACCACCTGCAGAGCAAGCTAGCGCTGGAAAAGAGCCATCAGTGGCTGTAGTGAGCAATCATGCATTTGAGGTCAGTGATCATCAACATCTCGAGTATCTACCTGAACTGAAACCTTAACCCCCATCAACCTTAATGGACATTATATTTTACTCCATTATACTCTCACTTATCCAGGGTCCACAAATCAAAAGGTGAATGCTTTTTCCATACCCTAGTGAAAAAAACAACAAAAAAAACAGTATACTTAGCACAATTTCTGTATGTATAAGTTGGTTTACTTAAAGTCTGCTAAATTGGAACACTCATTTTGTACTAATGCATTTTAGTTGTCCAAAAGTAGTGCTTAAGTTCAATTAAAGTTGTAAATATACTTGTGAACTATTCAAAGTATATTTAAATACACTTTAAATATGCTATTCAATTTAAGTTTTGAAATGCAGAATTCACCCATCAAACTTTAAATGTACTTTGGTGACATTAAAATTGCCATTCAATTACATTATAAGAGTGTCGAACATACATATTATATTGATAAACTTTTATTGATTTTAAAACACATTGCAATGGCATTCCAAGGTAACTTGTAGTGTGCTAATGGCATCATTATAGTGTGCTTCAAATAGACTACAATAAAGTTATCTTTATAAATAAAGTTACAGCTTTAGAATATACCTTTCACAGACAGCCCCAGTATACCAGTAACTTACTTATCCAGTGAACATCAGTGAGACAATGGGAACAGATTTATATGTATATTGAATGCAGGAACCAGTACGGACTGGGATCGAACTGGGGTCACGCGGGCCGCTGTCGCACAAGAGCACTCGGCTTACCTGTTGCGCCACCACCCAGATATAAACTGCACTAAACTGGTGTAACTTTGTGTTCTCTCTATACTGTTACAAGTACAGCTATAAGCACGCAGACATTGTTAATGACAACTGTTAATGACAGCACAAATTATATGGATTAAAAGACTGTGAATTGCCGACAAAATTATTAATGCATACGACAACACGAACGTGCATTAAAGTTTAAGCTGTTGAAGAAATAACATCATGAGACGCAACATTAAAGGTGCCCTAGAACCAGTTTTAACAATATTTAATATAAGTCTAAGGTGTCCCCTGCAATGTGTCTGTGAAGTTTCAGCTCAAAATACCCCATAGATTTTTTTAAATTAATTTTTTTTAACCTCCTATTTTGAGCCATTATATATGCACCGATTCAGTGCACGGCCCCTTTAAATCTTGCGCTCCCCGCCCCCGAGCTCTTGACTGCCTTAACCAGCATAAACAAAGTTCACACAGCTAATATAACCCTCAAAATGGATCTTTACAAAGTGTTCGTCATTCATGCTGCATGCATGCATCGATTCCTGTGAGTATAGTATTTATTTGGATGTTTACATTTGATTCTGAATGAGTTTGAGGCTGTGCTCCGCGGCTAACGGGCTAAAGCTAACATTACACACTGTGGGAGAGATTTATAAAGAATGAAGTTTATGAATTATACAGTCTGCAAGTGTTTAATAATGAAAATAGTGACGGCTCTTGTCTCCGTGAATACAGTAATAAACGATGGTAACTTTAACCACATTTAACAGTACATTAGCAACATGCTAACGAAACATTTAGAAAGACAATTTACAAATATCACTTAAAATATCATGTTATCATGGATCATGTCAGTTATTGCTCCATCTGCCATTTTTCGTTGTTGTCCTTGCTTGCTTACCTAGTCTAATGATTCAGCTGTGCACATCCAGACGTTCTGCCTTGTGTAATGCCTTGAACATGAACTGGCATATGCAAAATTGGGGGCGTACATATTAATGATCCCGACTGTTACGTAACAGTCGGTGTTATGTTGAGATTCACTGTTCTTTGAAGGTCTTTTAAACAAATGAGATTTACATAAGAAGGGAGGAAACAATGGAGTTTGAGACTCACTGTATGTCATTTCCATGTACTGAACTCTTGTTATTCATCTTGCCGAGGTAAATTCAATTTTTCATTCGATGGCACCTTTAATATCAAGAATTCTCAGCTTCCCTTTTACCTGACATGATCTGTCATTAACGCAACATGAAGCAATTGCATAAACTGGCACATTAGTTTTATTCTTGTGCGCACACTAAAACACAGACAGTTATGTTCATTGGTGGAAAAATGTGAACGTGCAGAACTGCTTGTGTTTCAGTGTGTGTGAATGAAATATGATCATCCATAACCTTCTGCCGATTGTCTCTGCACGCTTCAACTCTCAATGCACCACAACTGCTCCTGACAAAAACACAATTAAATGATTTGGCGGTCTCGCATTACTTAATGTGATGCATACATTAAATGATTTACTTTTCATACAGTTAACGTTTCTGGAATTATTTGACATTTAAACTTTCTGAATTTTTTTTTTTTGCTCAGGATCAGTTGCTCAGGCTGCCATATTTCAACGTGCAAATAAGGCCATTAAAGTAGCATTAAGGGGAAATTGTATTACATTGAAGTGCACCTACACTTCATGGTTACAGTGCACCTACTGTAACCGTTTGCAACCGTTTACACTGTTTCACAATCTAATTGTTTGGAACCCATGGAAGCATTTGTTTAACTTCTAATGAAGGTGTTTTTTTTGTTTTGTTTTTGTTTTTTTTGATACTTTGGAGTTGACGAAGTTTTGGATCTTTTGAGAATTCACTTTTCAAGTTCACTATTGGAGTGCATTATCGTTTGTTACTGGATTTGCTATTGGAGTGGACCATGATTTGTTGTTCATGCATATACAGCTTAAACGAAGCCATGAGATCAACTGAGTTGAAGATAACTGTGCTGTGTTAATTTTTTGAAAAGAAAAAGGGAAATAAGTTTTTTGTTGTTGTTCTCAAAAAAATGGCTGATGACAAACTTAAAGAGCTTTGTGCAACACGCAGAGGAAAACTTGGCGTGTGTACACGCAAAATGAATGAATTAAAGGAATTATTAAAAGGTGGAGATATTGAAGCCGTTGATACAGGCATTGAACAGCTCCATGTGGCATTGGACAAGTTTAAAGATGTGCATCAATCTGTGCAAGTGTTGTATGAGGAAGAGGAAAAGAAAAGTGACAATGATGATTGGTATCAACCAAAGATGCAAACTTTTGAAACATTTTTGAATGAGGTAGAAATGTGGAAGAGTGCTCAAAGCTATGAATCCCAAACTGTGGTGTCTCCTTTTGACAGTATATCCATTGTGGCAGCACATGCCAGTAAAGTAGAACTGGTTCTGGTGCCAGTGTTGCCTCAAAATCTTCCGCACATTTAAAAGCTGAAGCTGAAAAGGCAGCTCTATTGCAACATACTGAAGAAAAAACACGCCTTGGAAATGGAAGAAATTAAAGTGCAAAATGCAATGGAAAGAGTTGAACTTGAAACCGAGTTGGCTGCAGCTAATGCAAAGGTGCGAGTGTTACAGAGCATTGATGCTGAATCTATGAACTCTAAAATCATATCGACAGAAGTTTCAGAATTGCCAGGAAATGGCATGAATGCGTATCTGGAGAGCAATTATGACAGAACCAAGGAACATGTTCATCCAGAACCCTAACCAGTGGAATACGCAATAATTTCTACTGTTCCCAAAACACCATTGCAAAAGGTTTTAACACAGGATACAAGACCGCGGAGGTCGCAAAGGCTTGTTCAGACCTTACAATTGAATCCGACCAGTCAAGCAGCTGCAGGTACTTCCTTTCCACATGCACCTTTATGCTCAGATACCAGTAACCTGGGTGCTGTTGCTGATCTTATTGCACAGCAACAGAAAATGACATTACTTCCAACTAGGCATCTACCCATGTTTAGCGGTGAACCTCTGAACTTCAAACCATTTATGCAGGCATTTGAACACTCTATTGAGAAAAACACCAGCAATAGCCAAGACAGACTGTATTACCTTGAGCAATACACCTCTGGCCAACCTAAGGAACTGGTCAGAAGTTGCCTTCATATGGATGCAGATAGAGGATATGCAGAGGCAAAACGGCTATTGGAACTTCATTTTGGAGATGAATTTAAAATTACTAATGCTTATATGGATAAAGCCTTAAATTGGAATAACATCCCATCAGACAATGGAGAAGCTCTGTACAGTTATGCTCTTTTCCTCCATGGATGCTGCAATGTAATGTGTACCTTAAGGTACATGGACGAGCTCAACCTTCCATTAAACCTGAGGCTCTTAATCTCCAAGGTGCCTTACAAAGTGAAAGAAAAATGGAGATCACATGCCTTTGACATCATGGAACGAACAGGAGCAAGAGCCATGTTTTCTGATCTTGTCCTCTTCCTGGAAAGCAGGCCAGGATTCTACAAGACCCGTCTTTGGTAACCTCCAAGACGGCTCCTCAAACAGAATCACCAAAAGCAGCCTCTAACAGTAGCAAGTCAATGAGTTCCATGCAGAAGAGCAGAGGGAGCAGTTTCGCCACAACAGTATCAGTTGCACCAAAGAACAACAAAGAGAGCACAATGCAAGTATCCAATGTGCCCAAAAACAGTTCATCAAAACTCTGTCCTGTCTGTAATGGTGACATGAGATCGTGTCATGTCAGAGCTGATGAAGAAGCGCACGAGAGCTGCTAAAGACTAAAGGTGTCTGCTTTGGTTGCTTGCTAAAGGACACATGAGTTTGACTTGTAAAAATAGACAAACCTGTTCAATTTGTTCAAAATTACATCCACTATCATCCACTATGCATATACCTCAAAACGTATTGAAAGAGCAGAGTAATGCAGGTCCTTCAGACAAAAGGGCAGTGAGCAGCGGGTTGGTTTCATTGAAAATAGAAGCACCTGATTGTAGTGATGAACACTGTGTACTTGCAATAATACCAGTTCAAGTCAAATGATTAATTCAAATCATGTAGTTCAGACATACGCTTTCCTTTGACCCAGGGAGTTCCGCAACATTCTGCACAGAACAACTTAGAGGAACTTGAATGCTAATGGGAAACATCAACAAATACTTCTGCGCACTATGGGCAAATAAATTTGTTAACAGCCTGGTAATCAAGGGACTGGAAGTGTGTAGCTTGGAAGGAAAGGAATTCATAAAGTTACCCGAAGTTTACACTCAGCAAGAAATTCCAGTCAACAGGGAACATATCCCTAGACATTCTAATTGGGATTAATGCACCCAAAGTGATGGAACCTTGGAGAATTATCAATAGCCAGGGTAATGGACCCTTTGCTATTAAAACACTGCTAGGTTGGGTGGTGAATGGACTTCTCCACAATGAGGATGCATGCATCAACAAGCAAGGTCAGAAATATGTTCATGCACATCGGATTTCTGTTGATAACCTAAATGAGAACTTTGATTCAGCAAGACAACCATGATTTCCCAGAAAAGACTTTTGAGGAGAAGAAACAAATGTCGGTAGAAGACCACAATTCATGCAGATATGGACAGCTCTGTTGAAATTTTGGATGGACATTATCAATTGCCTTTGCCATTCAAGAAGGATAACCCTATGATGCCAAACAACCGTCACATGGCAGAGCAACGCGCGTTGTCTTTAAAAAGAAAGTTGCAAAGGAATAGTGACTTTCATAATGAGTATAGGGCATTCATGATAATGGTCCTATCATGCGGATATACTGAACCTGTACCCCAAGACCAGTTGATGCAGGAAAATGGAAAAGTGTGGTACATTCCACACCATGGTGTGTTTCACCCAAAGAAGGGGAGCTTGCGTGTGGTATTTGACTGCTCTGCAGCTTATCAGGGTGCCTCACTGAACACCGAACTCATTCAAGGTCCCAATCTTACAAACAGCTTAATTGGGGTCTTAGTCCGTTTCCGTCTTGACAACATCGCTATCATGGCTGATGTGGAGAAAATGTACTATCAAGTAAAGGTCCCATCTCATCATGTGAACTTCTTGCGCTTCCTTTGGTGGCCAAATGGGGACGTTAGTCAGCCACTGAAAGAGTACAGGATGATCGTACATCTTTTTGGCGCAACATCATCGGCTAGCTGTGCAAATTATGCTTTAAAGAGGACAGCTGAGGATAACAAAGGGTGCTTCTCAGCTGATGCAACTAGCACAGTCAAAAACAACTTCTATGTGGATGATTTGTTAAAGGCAGTGGACACAGAGGACCATGCCATTAGACTTTGTAAAGAGCTGAAATCACTCTGTGCAACTGGAGGCTTTAAGTTGACCAAATGGATTAGTAACAACAGAGCTGTATTGGCCTCTATTCCAGAGCATGAAAGGGCCAAGCACCTCTCACCTTTCCAGCAAAACACATCTTGCAAGAGTTATGCAAGCAGAACATTGGATGGGATGAAGAATTGCCAGAGGTCCATGCTCAAGCCTGGAAGCAATGGCAAGATCTTCCAAGAGTGAGGGAGTTCAAGGTCAATCGATGTCTTGTACCAACTTTGGAGATGTCAAAACAGCACAGATGCACCACTTCTGTGATGCGAGTGACCTTGGGTATGGAACAGTTACGTATCTTAGGTTGACCAGTAGCAACAAGGTCCACGTCACCTTTATAATGGGAAAGGTCCGAGTTGCTTCCTTAACCCCTTAAGACCGGATGGAGCATCGGCGCTCCCATTTGCGTGTCTCTCTTTAAAAGCCAATAAAAATTGAATCCATATAGGTAGCACAAAAATTCTTTTTGCATACAAAACCAGAGACTTTAACACTCTGGGGTCGGCGGTCACGCCGGCGTGATCACCGCATTTTTTTTCTAACCAGTGTGAAAGAGACTCTGTCAATGTTGCACATACAATTAAGAGTTATACACCATTTTAATCTGTGGAATATTTTCTTTTATTTGTGTACACTCAGAGTAAAAACAAAATGTTGTGCTTTTTGTAAAATAAAGAAAACAAACATGATCTCTCGTCTCCCTCTGAATGAAGTCCAATCTGATAGTTCTCAGAAAATGAACTGTAACTTAGTGAATACTAATCACAAAAAATTAGACTTGTGTCTAAAAAAACGTTGAAATGTCAGGTTTTAAATCGTGTAAGTCAAATCGAAAACAAACCTTCTGTGTTTATGTAATCTGTATGAAAAGAGAGCCATGTTAGAAATCCGTGATTCAGCTCATTATCCGCTAATGCGGCCACGCCCACGGAGCGAGTGCTATTCAGATGCAAATTCAGTCAATACATGTATACATCGTCTCAATCGTGTATTTATTGTCTTGAAAAGTGTTTTGAATAGCCATAGTTAGCGATCTCTGGCCTCTGTTAGTTCAGTTATTTCCTGGATTGCCTATTCTTCTTTAGTGCTCAGGCATTTGTGGACAAAAGGGGCAGAGCGCCCTCCGGCTTCAAGTATGAATTGTAAACACAGTATCCAGCACTCATTGTAATGACAATAAATCCTGAATATTACTCCTCTGTATAGGAAATTGACAAACATATGAGAATCCATCAATATTTCTCCAAATGTGCATGCTTTTAAGCTAAAAGCCTATATGAAATGCCATAGAGGTAACATAATTGTTCAGACACTTTGCATCACAGAAATACATTATATTTTAAAGAATATAATAGAATACCATTATTTTAAATTGTAATAATATTTCAGTGTTGCTGTTTTTTCTGTATGTTTGATATACACCATGAGCTTGAGACATGATCAGTGTCTCACAGGTTTTTTCACAGCCTACCTGACTGAAAAGCCTCATTATTTATGCAGCTCATTAGAGCTCTTTATGCAATTCTTTTGTCTTCTCAGGTGAGAATCACCCATTATACATGGATTCACGCCTCCATGCATACTGTGTTTCTTGACCAAAGATGTTTTAGAAAATTTAAATCTCTCTATTGTTTTATATGAACAAGCAGGCAGCATAATTTTTACCTCATTTTGAAGCAAAAACTCTAGTCTACAACCTCAAATACCCAGAAGTCTTGTGAACAAAGATTTAATATATATTTTTGGCCTTATTTCAGTGACTTAAGTTTTTTGTTTTTTCAATAACCACGCATAAACGTTATTCCTTCAAAAACACAAACATGTACATACATGTTCCTCACATATTATTGTAGCCTAGTTTGTGCTGAATACAGTGTAATGACACTTTTTCCATTAATATGTTATGAACAACTGAAAAAAGCACAAATGTCAGGGCATGTCAAAACTTCTCCAGGGCCCCAAAAATCCTCAGACCCCTGAGGGTTAAACTTTCATATCAAGCCTCCAACATGCTTCTGTTGCGTTGTTTTCACCCTCTAATGAGTCTGAGTAATATGCGTTTACAACAAAAATAGCACAGCCGCTAACTGAATATAAGTATGTATATTTCACGTGCTCATAACTTCATGAAAAATGCACAGATCATAAAAAATCGCACATCAATATTTAAAGCAGATTCTCAAGATTAAAATGAATCCAAAATCATATATAATATAATATATCGCTTTGATCACAAGATATTACTCACGAAATGATTAAACATACTTGGCTAAAAACATGTCTCAAAACTGATGACCACACCACGAATGGAACTTACTGCTGCAGTTTGGCCGTACGAATAGACAAGATGCTATCTGAGGAGTTGCATATGGAATTGGAAAGGTCTCTGTTTTGGACAGATAGCATGACTGTTCTAAGGTACATCCAGAATGAAAGCAGAAGATTCCTAACTTTTGTGGCAAATCGTGTAAATGTCATCAGAAGTGCGTCAGATGTCTCCCAATGGAAGTATATAGGCACCAAACTCAATCCCGCTGATTACGCCTCTCGGGGACTACATGTCAACACATTCCTGAAAAGAACAACATGGATCAGTGGCCCAGACTTTCTAAAGGAACCATCTCATCGCTGGCCAGAGCTTCCATCTGAACCCATTCTCTCTCAAGATGACCCTGAATTAAGAAAAGGAGTGGATCACTGTCAATGCTGCTGTGAAGGAAAACTGTGACGCCACTACTTACCTCATGAATTACTTCTCAACTTGGATGAGGCTCAAGAAAGCTGTGGCATGGTTCCTGAGGTTCAAGTCTGTTCTGTTGAAATTACTTAAGAATGGCAAGAAAGATCTAAACGGACATATCATGACCACAAGAAAAGGAAAACATGAAAAGACAGGTTCACATGTTCTATCAATCAGTGATCTAGAGGATGCTGAGGTCGCAATCTTACAGTTTTGCCAAAGGCAGGGATTCCCACAAGAAATAGCCTGTTTGCAGAAAGGCATGCAAAATGTAAACAGAAACAGCTCCATCTACAGGTTAGATCCTCTGATGGCCAATGGCATCTTAAGAATTGGTGGGCGTCTGAGTAAAATGTCAATGCCCACTGAGCAGAAACACTCTGCTTCTCCCTAAGGACCATCACGTTTCCAAACTCTTACTTCAGCACATCCATCAAGAAGTTGGACACGGTGGAAGAAATTTCATGCTCTCCAAACTCACAAAGATATTGGATTCCTTGCGCCAACACTCTGGCCAGAAAGGTAGTCTATGAATGCACCAAATGCAGAAGAGTCAAGTTGAGTACAGGTGAACAAATAATGGCAGACTTGCCAGTTGACAGGTTGACCCCTGACCTTCTGCCCTTCACGCATGTAGGAGTTGATTATTTTGGGCCATTAGAGGTAAAACGAGGCCGCAGCATTGTAAAGCGATATGGCGTGATTTTCACATGTCTTGCCAGCCGTGCAATACACTTGGAGGTTGCACATTCCCTTGATACCGACTCTTGCATTCATGCATTCAGACGTTTCATTGCTAGAAGAGGTCCAGTGTCTGAATTGCGGTCAGACAATGGAACAAACTTTATTGCCACCGAAAAGGAACTAAAAGAGTCTTTGAAATCTTGGAACATGCAACAAATTGAAAAAAGCCTGCTCCAAAAGGGAGTGAAATGGACATTTAACCCTCCCTATGGTGCCCATTATGGAGGGATATGGGAGAGGTTGATTCGCATGATCAAAACGACGTTACGGTCAGTCACCAGCCAGCAGTATCTGGATGATGAAGGCCTTCAGACAGTGATGTGTGAGGTTGAGGCCATTCTCAATAGCCGTCCACTCACAACTGTTTCTGATAACCCCAATGACTTGGAGCCGTTAACGCCTAACCATATACTGCAGCTTAAGGTGCAGCCAGTTCTACCTCCAGGTTTGTTCGTGAAGGAAGATCTTTACACCAGACATCGTTGGAGACAGATCCAGTACATTGCCGACTTACTCTCGGACCCAGTGTTTCCAAAATATCTCCCTTTTCTGCAAACACGGCAAAAATGGTCTTGTGCCAGACGCAACTTCTGTCCAGGAGACATTGTGCTAGTAGCCGATAGCACGGCACCAAGAGGATCATGGATGCTGGCTAGAGTTACTGAAACCTTCCCTGACTCCAAAGGCTTGGTCCGCAGTGTACGGCTTCAAACCAAAACAAGCCAGCTTGAAAGACCTATCAGTAAGATCTGCTTGCTAGTTAGAAGGCCAGCAATCTAAAGCTGAGTGAAATCTGAATGAACTTGCGCACGTGCACACATTGTCATACAGATGCATACACTGAATCTTTGCACTCATTTATCCTTGCGAATAATGCATAATGAGCTTAAGGGAATAATATATGGCTCCTTGGAAAATTACTTTTAGTTAGTTATAGCTTGCTTCCTGCAATAGCTATAAGGGGCCGGCTATGTAGGAGCCATTTTTGAGTTTAGGTTAACCTAAATTATTATTATTTTGCTATTGGAGCATGGGTACGTTTTGTTAGATTAGGGTCCTTTATTTTGTAGGGACTTTTATTTTGACAGTCGGTGAAATGTTTGAAGATAAAGATGGCCGCCTCTCACCTTTCTCAAACAAAGGAACAGGAAGCTGTTGGAACGTATTAAGCATACAATTCTTACATCGCTAAAGAATCTATATTGAATTAATTGAATCGCTGTTGAACACTATTTGGACATTATTTTTGATATTAAGTTGTGCCTTCTTAACCACCACCCTTTTCAACCACTTACCAATCTTTTGTTGGATTATTGGAGTCCATGCTTTGCCTGCTACTATCAACCTACTTACCTGTCTGCTGCCTGTCTTGCTCTGCTCACCTGCCCTGTTCATCCATCAGCTGAACCCGTCTCATCCACCTCAAAAAGGTACAATTTAAGTTTCTATGAGTTGGATAGCTTGTCAAAGAAGCTAAGCAATACGTCCCAGCTAAGAGTGGTCCGCCACTAGATGCATTATGAATACACAAATGTAATAAAACTTCTGATCAGGTATGTGAATTTCTTTCACCATTTCAAACTGACTATATGTTGTTTTCTTTATTTGTCATAATTACAAATATTTACTTATGTAACTACTTTCTATATGTATGCATATGTTTGCAACTATGCAAATTGTGAAAAGTGCTATTGAATTAATTAAACAAGGCCTACCTGATATTCAAAGTGTGAGCAAATTATTAAACAAAGGTAAATAATAATTATAAAACTTACTTATGATTATTTTTTGCAACTCAAAACACATTTCCTGTAAATTTTTATCTAGGCCAATACTATTATTTAAACAAGTAGAACTCAAATACTGTTCATTGAATTGGACATTTAATCATAACAGGTGAGTATAGTATAGTATAGTATAGTATAGTATAGTATAGTATACTTTTTAAGTAGAGTATAGTATTCAACAAAAATAAATTATTGAAGTACTTCATCAAATAAAATCATTTTATTTGCAAATTTCTCATGGTCTCAGCTGTAGGCAAAAGTTGGGTTTGAAAATTCTGCCCTTACAGCCAATTAGCAGAAACAAACTAGATGTTTCAGTTCATACCTCATGTTTTCTGTGGTTTGTACAAAAATAAAGTCTAATCTAAAAATAATTTGATCATTCTTGGAATTGAAATCTATGGTGTAGCTATAGACTAGACTCTTTCTAGACTCTAAAGTTTTCTTCTGACAAATGTGCCAAAATCTGCAACACAGATTCCCAATAGTGTGCACTCCAGCGAGTTCGGTTGTTTCGCAAAAGTACAGCAAAACCGATTGTTGGTGAGTGTGATGGCATTGACTTTGTGGCGTATTCAAAACATATCAATAATTGTGGTTCAACCAATAGTAGGACGCTGGGGCAGGCCAATCCGCTTGTTAAGTCGTGACGTAAGGAACGCCGTTACTGGGTCCAAGCCTCGACTCATTTCACTTGAGAATGGCATCTCATTATTTATGAGCGTTATTTATTTTAAGTTAAACATTTAAAATACTTACAGTCTACAAAACAGTCTCACAGCATCACAGACATTAATATTTTAATGATTTATAAAAGATGAATCACTGTCTGGCCATCTAGGATTTTGGTATGGAGATAAAGGTTATGATTATAATTTTTTGAAAGTATTACACCACATTGTGTGTGTATATTAGCGCCATTTGTTGTTTTCTTGTGGAATGAGAAAGAACGTTTGGACCCGGAAGCGCAGCAGCATGACATCAGACTTAACCGAATGGGGGTCAAGGTTTAGCGTCAGCAGTTACAGTGTTTTCAAGTCATGTCAGAAAGAATGTATTTGAAATGCACATGAACATCAGCACAACTTATAATTGAGTTTAGGTAACTCTGGATGTCCTTAAAGGTGTAATATGTAAATTTTTTGCAGTAAAATATCCAAAAACCACTAGGCCAGTGTTATATTTTGTTCACTTGAGTACTTACAACATCCTAAATGTTTCCAACTATTTGTAAATCGTGAGAAAATTGCAATTTTAACCAAGGCTCCAGGATGTGTGAGGAGTCGCCTGTCAATTGCGTCATACCCGCGTTACCCTCGGTTTCCGGTTTTATTTTGTAGAAACCATGAAAACACCAAAGACGCTTTAAAATATTACACGTTTTAATAGATAAGGGAACAACTGCTTTGATATATTTATAGACAGAAACCGAATTGTTGTTATATAGCTCAACAAGTTTAGTCTTATTGTTTAAATCGATTTTCTTCATTTTTTTTTTATTTTTTTTTTTTCGAGTACCATGCTTTACCATGCATTAGAGAAAAACACCATTTTGTCAAGTAGCTAACATAGCATAATCAGATGCCACTTTATTTTTGTTAACAGTAATACATATTTTTCTCCATCATACAATACGTTTTAAAATTAATTGCATGCCATTTATCAACACAAGCCATCCAGCATTTAATATGATATTCTAAAATCGATCTATCTTACTGCACTGTGTAACAGTGTCTCACAGCAGCCGCCGAGCGAACGCACAGAGTAACGTTATTACATTTTCAACAAAATCAAAGGTATCTAATAATAAACAGAGCTGAGCTACCTCTTACTCATGACCAGAAAGCGGAAGCGGGGTCGGCGACTGTGCAATCATTCCAGCAGCCTCGTTCAGCTCCACAACACTCGGTCCTGCTCTGCTTCATACTACAGTAACGTTAATAATCTCTTCCCGACTCCAATCCCTATTCTTTTCTTAAGCCTAAAATGTGTTTAATATTCCTATTAGTAAGGGTAGTATGATCACTGTACAATTTGAATGCAAGGTGTATTTATACTCATACTAAAGTATACTTGCAATAGTTCCACTTTAGCATAATCACATATACTTAATTATGTCTTTAGTTGGACCTCAACACAAAAATACTTGTTCCAGTTTAGCAGACTATAAATATACAAATTTAGTATACTAAAAGTACAATTGCAGGGTATTTGTATGAAGTACATGCAAATGTAAATGCAATTGTAGGACACTTAGCATAAAATAAATGTATTCCAAATAGATTTAGTATATTTAATTTTTCACTAGGGAATTCATGCTTCTGATGAGCTTCCAAGTGATCCTGAGCCCATTCTCCCTTCAGCCTCCATCATCAGGGCTCTCCAGTGGGCATTGTATGCTCAAATTCCTGAGGCCACATGTTCCGAACCCGCTCCACCGGGAGGTCCATAGGTAAGAACTTATGTACCATCTGCTCTCCCTCTCCCTCCTCCATAACCACTACTGCTGGCCCGGCATGACACAGGAATTTCACCGCTTTGTCCAAAGATGTCCAACCTGTGCCATTTTCAAGTTGCCTCACCATCTTCCCGAAGGAAAGCTACTTCCTCTGCCCATTCCATGCTGACCCTGTTCACAACTAGGAGTGGACTTTAAACTGCATCCATGTGGTGGTTGACAGATTCTTCAAGGCTTTCTGACCCATATTCCTTATAGGCTTACTCTCAGCCATGGAAACTGCTGAGGCACTCTTCATTCATGTATTCCACAAGTTTGTTCTACCCAAGGATAATGTCTCAGATCATGGACCCCAGTTTGACCCCAGACATCTGGCTACCATCCTCAATCGAATGGGCAGATGGAAAATAAGATCCAAGAGATTGGACACTTTCTGAGGTCCTACTGTTACAGCCACCATGAAAAATGAATAAATATTATTCCTCTCTAAAGAAAACTGACACACTTATGAGAATCTATCAATACTCCAAATCTGCATAATTTTGAGCTAAAATCCCTGAGGGACGTTGTTTTTCCTCAATGGATGCTGCTGACACTCATAATTCATATTAAAGGTATCAAATCCCTGTAATTTTCATGACTCCTTACACAAATTAAGAGATAACTGTCCTATTGTCACACAAGAAAAGTAGGCAAAAAAGTAGACAGGTGAGTGGAGTATAAACAAAGTTTATTTGATACAGAGCACAGAACTGATTTGGAATGCAGCAAAGGTGAGTATGGCAGTTCAATGAAGGTACTGATGACTTAGCTGAGAAGTAATTGTAATGTCTCTTGCAAATGCGGTGGTGCAGACCAGGTGCTGGGATGAACACACTGATGGCAGATGACAAACGACAGAAGACGGGATCCATGCGGCAGGTAAGTACTTGGGTAAGTGACATACAGGAGTCTGTTCAGGTAGGTAAGGATGAGACCAGACAATGGATTGCAGGCTGTGAGGGTATATATGGGGTGCATTGATGAGGAGGTGCAGGTGCTGTGAATCAGAACTCTGGGGAAAGTAAACAAATGGGTGGAGCGTGCTGATCTGGTGACGATAGGCAGACTGGTGTTTGTAATGGGTGAGACTCTGTGACAGTATCCCCTCCTCCACAGGCAGCTCCTGATGGTAGTTCAGGAGGAGGAGGTACCTCATCGCCACCAGACCTGTGAGGGGAGACAACAAAGGTTCAGAATGAGACTTGAAGAGTGACACATGAAATGAAGGTGAAATTCTGTAGTGAGATGGTAGGTTGAGCCTATAAGTGACCTTGTTGATCTGCCTCTGCAAAATGAAAGGACCTATGTAACGGGGACTCAGCTTACAGCAGGGCAGGCGTAGATGAATGCCCCGTGTTGAGAGCCTGACCTGGTTGGTACCGAGGGAGACAACAGGCAAGCTGACACCCGCAGAATGTCTCCGCACTGCCCTATGGAGATGTGCTGAGTGCCACATCCTCTCGCTCTGCCCGAACCAGTGGTTGACAGCTGGAAACTCTGAGGGCTTGGCGGACAAGGGGAATAAGGAAGGTTGGTATCTGAGTATACTTGGAAGGAAGTAAGCTCGGTGGTGGATTGCCTGAGGGAGTTCTGGTCGTACTCAACTCAGTGGAGGAACCGGCTCCAGCTGTCATGGTTCTGGTGGCAAATAAGACTGCAGGTACCTCCAAATATTCCACTCAGTCTGACCATTTGTTTGCAGGTGGTAACCAGAGGAGAGCCTCACGGAAATTCCAAGGAGCTTGAAGAATGCCTTCCATACCTGTGAGATGAACTGGGGTCCGCAATTGGATACTATATCTTCTGGCAGGCCGAAGTGATGAAACACATGCTAGAGGAGGGTTTCTGCAGCTTCATAAGCGGTGGGTAGTCCTTTTGGAAGGATGAGTTTGCAGGCTTTTGAGAAGCAGTCAATAATGACAAACATGCAGGTATGGTTGTCAGAAGGATGAAGGTCAGTCATACAGTCAATCCCCAGGTGTGACCAATGACGATGTGGAATGGGCAAAGGAACTAACCTCCCCTCCGGGAGTTTACGTGGAGTGTTGGTGACGGCGCAGACTGAGCATCACTTGATATATCGGGAGATCTCCTGGGTCATGGTGGGCCACCAGTAGCGATGACGTAAGAGTGAGAGGGTATATTGACTACCTGGGTGTCCAGAACCCGGAGATTCGGATGATCCGTGATAACCTCAAAACAATGATTCGCTCCCTCCATCCAGTGTCTCCATTCCTCCAGGGCTAGCTTGATGGCCAGGAGCTCACGATTACAGCTGTCATAATTCTGCCTCGCTGTGGACATTTTTTTGCAATAGAAGGCACATGAATGGAGGCACGGAGGATCACTGTGCCGCTGTGAGAGGAACGCTCTCCCTGGTGTCTCAGGACTTGTGATGGTGGTAGAATTGAGAGAGAAGACTGGTTGATGGTCAGATGGTAGGTAGATGGCACAGTCCAATGGCTGTTGAGGTGGTAGTTGGATTGTCAACCACTTGCTGAACACATCCTGGAATGCAAAGTATTCTGAAGGAATCTCCACTTTGCTTTCAGTCTCAGGACTTTTGATGGTGGTAGAATTGAGAGAGATGACTGGTTGATTGGGACATGAAGGAGCTCGAGAATAAGGGATGGATGTCTTGATAACTAGAGACAGGCGTGGAGACATGACTAGCTCCATTGCAGGATTTCTCCTGTGTTCCAGTCTACTTTTGGTTCATGATGTGACATCCAAGGGCATCCCAGGATCATGACCACAGTGGATCCTTCCAGCACCATGAATGAGACCACCTCCGTGAACAGGCAGCCGATGCGGAGCATTATGGTGGGGGAGAAGTGATGGATGTGACCACAACCCAGCAGCTTTCCTTGGATGGTTTGGGTTGTTAATTCCTGGGAGTAACATCTCCTCTTGAAGTTAAGTTTCTGGAGAAATTGGTGGGAGATGAAGTTCCCCGCTGAGCTGGAGTCAATGAGGGCTTGTGCTGAAATAGAGATTTGTGGAGAATGTGCACAGTTGTTCTGGTTAACGGAGTGATCTTAAGAGGAAGTTGGATAGTACGCACCGCTGAGCATAGCAGACAAACTGGGCAGTTGGTGATAATATGACCTTCTCCCCCTCAATACAGGCACAGTTGGTTTAAGATTCTCCTTTGATGCTCTGCATGTGTCAGATGAAATGATTCTACCTGCATAGGTTCAGGTGCTGGAAGGGCGACGGATGGTATAGGGTGGAGGACGTCGAGTGGGTTTAGGGAGAACAGGCTGTTAAGCGTTGAGAGACACGGATGCTTTTCTGGATGAAGTTCTCTAATTCGATAGCGTCATTACAGATGACCATGAGCTGGCGAACCTCACATTCAGTCCTTGCCGAAAGGCAGTGAACAGGGCAGTCTCATTCAGAAAGCCGCATCTCATCCAACCAGAAAGCCGCATCTGCCTTGAACTCCATCAATGTCTCTCCCGCACCTGCCATGCATGCTCCACCTGCCACAGCAGTTTCCAACACCGCTCTCCCTGTTTCTAGTATTGGGGGCATGTTTACATCCATTCCTGGAGTGGTCTCGAGCGTGAGGCTGCCTCCGCACACAGGAACCGCTCCGGAGCCTTCTTTGCATCTTCCCACAAACCGGTGCCTGCCCCATCTTCTCTCCCTCCTATTTCCCCCCTCCTACTTCAGCACGTCCACCTTCCTATACTCTGTACCAAAAGGAACACCCGCCCACACTGTTGTAATGGAGCCCCCACCAGTCTCTAACCTTTTTGAACTCTACAACAGAGTTTTCCTGGGCTGCCGCAATATTTCATGCCATCTATAGGACCCTCGATCATCAGTCCCACTCTTTCCCTCAAATCCAAACTCCCCAAACCCTTAGCCAAGCTCCGCCGATGTTAAATCCACCTTATACATGCCACAGTCCGGCATGATTACTCTCTTTCTGGGAAACAAAAAGGAAGTTTTCATTCTTGTCAGGTCTGCAACAACTTCAATGATTTTTGTGTTTCAGACAGAGATCCATTTTTTGCACGTTTGTAATTTTGTGGCTGCGTACAAATCCTCAGCAAAAAAAAAAAAAAATTAAAAAAAAATAATAAATAAAAC
>JAOTNS010003374.1:0-34212 GCA_028476615.1 Culter alburnus
ATTTTTGAAGCGAAAATGAGGCCGCGGCCATCTTAGCTGCGTGCGTCACACGCACGTCACTCCGGATAACTGAAAATGGGCAAGAGGGGGGGGAGTGGTTTGAGCTGATATGGATGGTTGCTGAAACCGCGCCCGCCTAGCTCTCGTGACCATGTAGCAGCAAAGAGGGCTATCTTCTATCTTAGATACGATCTAAAATATTAATGACGACAAGTTTTATCATCAGAACGTTCTAAGGTTTACTGTCAATCTACGGTGTTTTTAGATATAGATGCTCCAACACCAGTAATTTGTGTTGGTTGTGCAAATAACAACATGGAAAATCAATGGGACTTCATCCTTTATAATAGAGATCACGAGATGAATCCAATCTGTGGCACTTGGGTAATATGAGTGTCCATTGCAAAACAAAAAAACATTTCACATTTCTTCTGAATGATCTGCTCTCTGTCATCGTTCTTCAAGAAAGGAGCAATCTGAGCAGCGTTTATTGTAAAACTGTATACGATCGTATCTAACAAAACAAATGAGCCCGTGTCCAAAGTATATATTTTTTTCAAATAGTGCAGCAGTTTAGTTATACATATCCAGGCAGTGCTGTCGGATTTTGATATCCTCCCGCCATTGTCATTGTAGTAAATCTCACAACCAAAACTTCAGCCATGCCACGATCCAACAACGTGTGTTCGTGTCTCTTCCCATGCATGCACATCTAACACAGACACACATCAGTCTCGAATTATCAGCAAGCCATATTTTATAATTGTAAAAATCGAGCACAAATACCTGAGATGCCAATTCAGCGGCAGCTGAGGTAACATGACGGCTCACAGACAGCAGCGCAATCTACCTGTCACTCAAGTGACCACGCCCTTAATTATGCAGAACTTTAAGGCTTAATATAATTTAAACAGATAAGTATAAAAAAATTCACCCCCGAGTTGTCATGAAGGGCAAAAATAGCAGTTTAGACCAAAACCACAATTTGAACCAACTTGTAAACATGTTTTTTTCTGCTATAAACTTGGCCAATTTAACATGGGACTCTATGAGATTATGCTCTCTTTTGGAGCCTGTCCCTAGCGGCCAGTCGATGAATCGCAGTTTAAGTTACTTCCGTATTGGCTTCACGAGAGAAAGGGGGAGGTTGCCGCTTGGTAGTGACCTGTAGTGGGCGGAGCTCACTGACTGAACTACAGATGGTTGGAGGAGATGATTGCCCAAATCAAAAATATCAGTTACTGTGTTTGTTTTTATACGGTTAAGAGACCAGAATCAAATTTTAGTATCCGCATCAAATTAAATGTACAAAAGCGAATTTAAATAGAAAACTATGGAAGAGGATTAGGGCCAAGCAATAATAAAAAAATAAAAAACATCTCGAGATTAAAGTTGTTAAATTGAGAAAAAACTTGTTAAATTTCGAGAAAAAAGTCTAAATAAAATGTTGAGAATAAACTCATTAAATTATGAGAAAGAACTTGTGATAAAATGTTGAGAATAAAGTCATTAAATTATGAAATAACTCGTTAAATTTCAAGAAAAATGTTGAGAATAAAGTCATTAAATTACAAGAAAAAAACGTTAAACTATGAGAACAAATTCGTTAAATTATGACATTATTATCATAATTTAACGAATTTCTTCTCGTAATTTAACAAGTTTTTTCTCATAATTTAATGAGTTTATTCTCAACATTTTATCTTGACTTTTTTCTCTCAAAAGTTAATGACATTTTACTCATAATTTAAAAAGTTTATTCTCATAATCTAACGACTTTTTTTCTCGTAATTTAATGAGTTTACTCTCAACATTTAATTTAGACTTTTTTCTCGAAATTTAACAAGTTTCATCTCGAGATGGTTTTATTTTTTTATTATTGCTTGGCCCTAATCCTCTTCCATAGAAAACCCATTAAATGCAAGTGTCTTTTTTGTTGCTGTATTAACCTCTTTTGTATTTCACCCTTAAACTTATTGCATTAATCATTTATATCCATCTATTTTAAGGCAAATGAGGCTAATTCAGAACATTTTGTTTCTTCATAAAAATAATGGAAATATCTAGAAAAGTAGTAAGAACTAGAGATGCGCGGTTTGCGGTTACAGCCGCGGACTCCGTGGATAAACCGCGGATCGCGGATGACGAAAAATAATATTTTAATTAAATTTGGGTGGGGTTAATCAAAACAATATCTATATGTATACATTGTTAAATATTGTTATCTGACTATAGGCTACCTACATCCAAAAAAATCGAGCACACTTTGAAATAGTCAAATTTTCATCAGGCAGTAATATGGCTAGTCGAGTATGCAGATCGACTGCTTGTTATTATCAGAGATGGCAACGCTGGCGAAGGAGGTACGTGAAAAAAACTCAAAAAAGGAGAATTAAAAACAAAGGAAATAGAAGGTCAGAAAAGTGTTGCCTGGAATAATTTTACAAAGTGGTAAATCAGGATGACACCAGTGCAGGCTATGTAATTTGCAAAACCTGCGAAGCAGTTTATGTTCATGACAGCCACAAGACGGTACGTCTAACATGGTGCATCACAAGTGTGCTGCTAAACCTCAAACCTCCACAAACACCTTGACAAGTTTTTTGTCCGTCGAGATCCCAATAGAGTACCACAGGATGTAAAATCAAAGCTGACGGATGCAGTGTGAACCTGTGCCTTCTTGATATGCCGGTTCGATATTGTTTCTGGCGTATTCCACAGACGTTGATGACATAGGAGCTAAGTTCGGAGCTGTTGACGCTGGTGCCATCTAACCCCGCAAAGTGTGCAATCGGGCAAAAAGGCAGGCTTCCATTGATAAGCAGAACTTTCGGAGGCCCATCCAGAAAGCTTTAACCAGCAACGGTGGTATTGCTGTAACCACAGATATGTGGACAGATGAATTTAAAAAGAGGGCATACACAGTCCTGACGTGTCACTACATCAGTCAGTGGAAGCTGGAAAATCGTATTTTGGCAACGGTGGAATTTGACCCTACCCTGAAAAAAAAAACAGTGAAAACTTAATGGGCAGATACCCAGCGTTCTACAGATACAGACTGTTTTTTCAGTGACCAGGGCACGAACATAAGGCCGCACCGGTCATACCACTGGATTCCGTGCTCCGCACACAGTTAACACGGTGCTAAGACATACATTCAGTACAAAGGTGACTCCGAGTCCGATGGCATTGAAGATACAGTCGACATGATCGATTACTGCAAGAGCTCGTTGCATGCCTAAAGAGAACCGGTGCTATCACCAGCCTAAAGCACACCGTGAACAAGACTGTGATGTGCAGAAAAGTCACTATGTTGGAATCGATACAGAAACAATACCAAGACATAAGAGAGCTGCTAAAGAACAGAGACCAAGAACATCGCCTTGGTGGCATCCACCAGGATCAACTCACACACTTGATCGACTTTCTCACCCTTTTCAAGTTAGCAATCAGCGAGCTTGAAGGGGAACATTACCCAACCATTCACATGGTGTTGCTATGGTTTTTTAAACTCAAAAAACACTGTGAGCCCAAGTTTGGAGACCCACCTTACATGAAAAGTCTCCGCTCTTGTGTGTCTGCCCTTCTTGATGAGAAGATGTGCCTAATGCTACTCATAAAATCGCCACTTTCTCCACCTGAATTTAAGTCGCTGAAAATGCTGGTAGAAGAGACAGACGAGAGGGTGATTAAGCAAGTTCGCAAACTTCTACCAGAGGAAGGCGTCCGTCTAAGTCATGATGGAGAAGGCAGCAACCCTGTCACCGAGCCCATGCCAGCAACAGAGCAAGTGGTCGATACTTTGCCTATCAGGGGTCGGCAACCTTTTCGTTATAAGTGCCATTTAAGTTTCCAAATTCATCACTGTGCCATAATCCATATACGTAGTATAACTTGTTTGATTAATTGTATTGTAATTTATTAATAATCATTTATAATTGAGAGGCTCTTTTCCAAAACACATAAATCCATTTCAATAGGTTTCAGGAAAACTACATTTTTTACCTATACCCACATTTTGTGAATTCAATTTTTTATCCTGTTAAATTTTTTTTTTTTTTTTTTGGCTCAGTCTGAACATGTTGAACAATGATTATTAAATCAAACAACAATATTGTTGATGATAAATTCAAAGTTTTTTTTTTTTTTCTTTCGCTATAAAACGCTATAAATCTATCATTTTTTTCCAAAATTGATGGTTTGTCTTTTTTAAAAAAGTCTTTCTCATTTATTTTTCGTGTTTACATTTATGAGGAAAAAAAATGTTACGTGACAGTTCTCCATTACGGACGCGACCACTCTGAAAGCAGCACTAAAAGACTTTCAAACTTTCACAGAGACCTCAAACAGAAAGCACAAAGCCTTTCTTTAAAGCGAATTTTGTTTTGTATTAATTGTATCTTAATTTTAATCCATGTTTCATTAACCAATTTAGGTTAATGGCTATCTCGATTGTGTAGGCTATTTTTCATTAAGTGTAAAATATTAGGCTGTGTATACCGATGTGGATCAATTATTAATGTTACATTTCATCTGTCTTTTGTAGGCATAGCTGATGGCGCACCAACGAGCCTAGACTGACTTCACAGAATGGGAGGAGGAATCAGATACAATAATTCTGGATGAAGTACAGAAGTATTCCTCTACAAACTTCCATATAGACGGATATGCTTTCCTACTTTCCTTTTGGGAGAAACAAGGCCAGTCATTCCCACGACTACAGCACCTTGCCAAGAGAATTCTATGCATTCCAGCAACAAGTGCTGCGAGCGAGCGCTCCTTCAGTGCTGCAGGGCGCGTTATAGGGCCAGGCGCTCTCGTCTGAATCCTGACACTGTAGATGCTATTTTAGTCCTGCAGTAGCCAAGAAAAATTCAAACTAGACCTAAGGTCAGGCATATTAAACCAATTAGCCTATGTTATCTAGCCCATGTTTAACAAACTTTTGAGTTCAGTCAGCTGATAATTTTACGTTCATATTGGTTTAGCCCAGGGGTCGGCAACCCAAAATGTTCAAAGAGCCATATTGGACCAAAAAAACAAAAAACAAATCTGTCTGGAGCCGCAAAAAAATTAAAAGCCTTATATAAGCCTTATATGAAGGCAACACAGGCTGTAAGTGTATATTAGCTATATTAGCCTACTATCAAAATGACTAAGTAGGCTACAAATACCTACATAATGAGGTATTCCCGAGATATATATTTAAAAACTGCTGAAAGCTACAGAAAAAAGAAGCAAATGGATCGGTGCAATTCACAGAAACAACTCGACTCCAGGCAGAGAAACATGGATTTGCATTTATCATTTTGTGTCAAATTGTTGGATTTTTAGGTAAAATCATTCCATATATATTGTATTGTTATATATTATGTTGACAAATCATCAATTAAATAATTTTCCATCTTATATTCTGCATAATTGTGTGTTTTAAAATAAACACTGACAAAAACTATAACGTTACTATAAAACTATATGTTTTAGGGCTGGACAATATGACATTATAACATTGATATAAGTGATTACTCGATTTAAACCTACCTATATTGTAGTTATATAAAATATTCACAGGCAGATTTGCTTTTATGTATTTCCCCAGCGTCAAATCAGGCACATATAAATGTCAGGAAACACGACTGCTGGCTGCATGTCAATATCCATGGATTAGGTTTCTTTGATAAGTTGTAAGAAACACTTTCGAGTCCAACCTTTAGTGTAATTCGTTTGTTTTACTCGCGTTTTCGCAGTTTCCCCTATTAAATCCAGTCACGCAGCAGTTCTTTTGCCACTCAGTCCAGCTGAGGGAGCGCGCTTTCGGCGGGAAAGTTACGTCGATGCATACCCTCGCGCCGCGCTGAAACGTGTGTCACAGGCTATGACGCAAATCTTCGTTGACAGAAATGTTGAAATATAATATTTGTTATACACATTTTTACAGCATTGGAAAACGTTAAGAGTGTTTGTGTCATGTTTGTCCTCCTACAGAAACCATATGAAACCATACCCATCTTTTTCATTTTCATACATTTTTGAAAAGCTCCAGGAGCCACTAGGGGAGCGCTAAAGAGCCGCATGCAGCTCTAGAGCCGCGGGTTGCCGACCTCCGGTTTAGCCTGTTCTATTCTAGACATTTTGTGTGTTAGTTATTTGGCCTCGCTTTTACGTTCTGAGGTTTAAGGCTATTTTGCCAGAATTTCTTGTCGCAACTGTGATGTAGTATTTCATTATGCTTCAAGTTTGTGGGGATGATCCTAAGTCCATGGGCTATTGGGGCATAGACTTGTCATACAGGCAATTTAGACTGGTCAGACTACGTTCGTTCAAAGAGGGATGGCATATTTATTTTTCTTATTTAAGTTTGTGGGGGACTGAGCCTATACGGCTTAGCGACGATATGCCGTTTTTTATTTATTTTTTTTCAACTGTTTGCCAAAACATGCGACTATAGCCTATGCCTACATTAAGATATTTATTTTAATAATTGTTTTACTGCCTGTTGTTTCTTTTGGCATATAAAATAGGCATTGTCTGATAGAGATATCAACAAAGGTTCATCTGTGTCGCAGAATTGGTGTTGTTTCGATTTCTACAAGCTCAATAACATCCACAGCAAAAAAAAACAAAAAATAAAAAAATTAATTAAAAAATAGTCGAAAAACTGTGCCATTAATTAGATGTGCAAGGCAAGCAGGTTAAGTTTGGGGGTTGTTATGGACAACTACAAATGTGAACATTATTAGCCTATAATGTAAATGACTTATTTTATTCGAGCTTTCTATCTATTTGCTAAAAAATAAAGTGAAATAGGCATTTATTAGTAAGCTAAATAGCAGCATGTTAAAATGATGTGCCAAAATGCGTTTTCTATTAGGCTTCAATGAAAATATTGTACAGTACAGTGCGTTTAATTTAGGCTATTTATTTATTTTTGTCCCTGTGCGCCGATCGGAGACAGTTCACTGCTGATATTCTGAGAGCTTTCTAGTCTCGCAACTGTCATCAGCAGCGCCTTGCATCGCCCAATCAGCGGATGGCGGGCGGGTGCGGTTTTGAAAATTGGTCAAAAATGTTGGTGCGGATGGATGGCGGACGGATGATGAGTTTTGTGATGCGATTGCGGATGAAATAATAGCCCATCCGCGCATCTCTAGTAAGAAAAATATTTATGCCATGAAGACAGAAATAAACATATCTGTAACCAAGAAATCCACCCTCAGTCTGTTGACAGCAATGAAATGCTTTAAGTGTCAATTTACAGCAGATCTGAAGGCATCAGCATAATAAGAGGTGAAAAGGAACTATTGACATGAATAAAGTGTTTTCAGCAGTTTCTCTGTTAATATTGATGATCCTATCAACACTCATTCAACAAGACATTCAGATCATCTCACTTTATTCTGAGTGTTTGCTGTTACACATTGCACATTATTGGAGTCACAATGTATGAGAAAATCCTATAAAACTGCTCCATTGAAAGACAATACTGTTATTTCTGATGATATAACATGAATAAAACATTAACACAAAAACACTCTAATGACACTCTAAAGTAGAAGTAATTCTACCAGATCTTTTACACAATGTATATATATTAGGGCTGTCAATCGATTAAAATTTTTAATCTAATTAATTACATACTCTGTGATTAATTCATCTAAATTAATCACATACATAATTCTGATTTTATAGGTAGACCTAATTTACTACACATTGTCATTTAAATACCCTGAAAATATAGTTGATTATTAAGGCTAATTTTACTAACCACTCTTGCTAAATGGGGTAAGCAGCACACTTATGTTCTCATTTCAGAGTTGTTCGAGTAAATGATTCATTATAGACCGTGTGGACAGATCAGTTGTTGTCATGATTCATTAAAATGAATCTGTTCAAATGAGTCATTAGGTCGCGAATTGGATATTAGCGAATGTTGTTCCTTTTTCTTCATTAATGTACACCCCATATTGACAGAAAAACACAGAATTGTTGACATTTTTGCAGATTTATTAAAAAAGAAAAACTAAAATATCACATGGTCCTAAGTATTCAGACCCTTGTTGTGACACTCATATTTAACTCAGGTACTGTCCATTTCTTCTGATCATCCTTGAGATGGTTCTACACTTCATTGAGTCCAGCTGTGTTTGATTATACTGATTGGACTTGATTAGGAAAGCCACACACCTGTCTATATAAGACCTTACAGCTCACAGTGCATGTCAGAGCAAATGAGAATCATGAGGTCAAGGAACTGCCTGAAGAGCTCAGAGACAGAAATTGTGGCAAGGCACAGATCTGGCCAAGGTTACAAAAAAAATTTCTGCTGCACTGAAGGTTCCTAAGAGCACAGTGGCCTCCATAATCCTTAAATGGAAGACGTTTGGGACGACCAGAACCCTTCCTAGAGCTGGCCGTCCGGCCAAACTGAGCTATCGGGGGAGAAGATCCTTGGTGAGAGAGGTAAAGAAGAATCCAAAGATCACTGTGGCTGAGCTCCAGAGATGCAGTCGGAGATGGGAGAAAGTTGTAAAAGTCAACCATCAATGCAGCCCTCCACCAGTCGGGGCTTTATGGCAGAGTGGCCCGACGGAAGCCTCTCTCAGTGTAAGACACATGAAAGCCCGCATGGAGTTTGCCAAGATGGTGAGAAATAAGATTCTCTGGTCTGATGAGACCAAGATAGAACTTTTTGGCCTTAATTCTAAGCGGTATGTGTGGAGAAAACCAGGCACTGCTCATCACCTGTCCAATACAGTCCCAACAGTGAAGCATGGTGTGGCAGCATCATCTGTGGGGGTGTTTTTCAGCTGCATGGTTGCAATCGAGGGAAAGATGAATGCGGCCAAGTACAGGGATATCCTGGATGAAAACCTTCTCCAGAGTGCTCAGGACCTCAGACTGAGCCGAAGGTTTACCTTCAACAAGACAATGACCCTAAGACACAGCTAAAATAACAAGGAGTGGCTTCACAACAACTCCATGACTGTTCTTGAATGGCCCAGCCAGAGCCCTGACTTAAACCAATTGAGCATCTCTGGAGAGACCTAAAAATGGCTGTCCACCAACGTTTACCATCCAACCTGACAGAACTGGATAGGATCTGCAAGGAGGAATGGCAGAGGATTCCCAAATCCAGGTGTGAAAAACTTGTTGCATCTTTCCTAAAAAGACTCATGGCTGTATTAGATCAAAAGGGTGCTTCTACTAAATACTGAGCAAATAGTCTGAATACTTATGCTGTGTTCACACCAGACGCGACTTGCGCAATAAATCGCGCTATTCGCGTGTAGTTGGACACGTGAACATTTTGAGTTTACTCGCTTCATTCGCGTGTGAAATTCACTGCATGACAGACGCGAATTCGCGTCATGAGAGGGGCTCTCCCACTCCTTTATGTGTTCCAGACTCTCCCACTTCTTTCTGCAGACTTCCTCTAAATAAACATAACTCGTCAGCGGGGAAATAGTTGTAAATTACAGCGAATAAGCTCAATTGGTCAGCTTTAGCTAGCTTGTAGTCTCAATATGTATATATATATAGCTCAAATTGAGTAAAGACCGTTTTTTACAACTTCCAGAGATTGTCCGACCTCCTCACTCACTTTCTTTCAAGCTAGATCCTTTTATTTCTGTTTCTATAAAAGTACGAAGATATACAGCGACGATGTTTTGTCCTCCATTGTTATTTTGGATTTCTGCCTCAGCTCGCTACGTCACGTCACTACTAGAGCAAGCTCCTGATTGGTTAACGCGGCGCGGAAATTCGCCAAAGTTCAGATTTTTCAACTTGCGCAAATCGCTCAATTCGCGCCGCAGGATGTCAATTTGCGTCTTTGCATTGACTTAACATGTAAATCACTCGCGCTTATCGCTTCATTCGCGTCTGGTGTGAACACACCATTAGGACCATGTGATATTTCAGTTTTTCTTTTTTAATAAATCTGCAAAATGTCAACAATTCTGTGTTTTTCTGTCAATATGGGGTGCTGTGTGTACATTAATGAGGAAAAAATTGATTTTAGCAAATGGCTGCAATAACAAAGAGTCAAAAATTTAAGGGGGTCTGAATACTTTCTGTACCCACTGTAATAAACTTTGACAAAGAGTAGCTTTTATTGTTATAATTGTGATTTCATAATATTTAGATATAAATCAACTGAACAATACTTGTGAAAATGTCTTTCAGTCAGTCAAATAGCAAATAGTAGAGCTCTGCAGCATTTACTGGTAAAAGTGATTTTCCAAAAGATGGGCAAAAATCTTACACTAAACCATGTCAAATCATCCATTACTCCTATTTTTCTGTAATTTAATTACAGTTACTTCTGATGTAATTGAACTTAATACTGTTTAGAACAATTATATATAATACAATAGTGGATTTAACATCAAAATTATGGCTGTTAATAGATTACATTTTATTCGCAATTAATCACGATTAATCTCACACTTATCGTGAAATTAAGCATACATCAGATTGAAGTGTGATTCTCACAAAACTGTATTTTTCAGCTTTTTTCAAGGTAAATTTAGGTCTTTTCAAAAAGAAGACACTTGCAGACTCCAAAAGGACACCAAATAACCAAATGCTATGAGTCCAAATAATTCATACATTTATGTACACTAAAGCACCCCCACACACACACAAAAAACACAACGTTTGAGAATGCACAGTGTATAGTGTGGCAACAGTAAAGAGATATGTAGTGTTACGACTAAACAGGACCACATGGAGAAGCCAAACCTGACCTGCATATATACTGAAGTACACAGAAACATACACAGGACAATCCAAACATTATCCTGAATGTGTGTGAAAACAATGTGAATGTACTGAAATGTGTCTGTGCAGAAATACAACATGTGATCAGTGCGTCGAGAGAAAGAGAGAGAGAGATCTCATACATGATTTGTTTGAATGTAACGGACTAAAATAAAATATCTTAATGGAACATGATCTTTACTTAATATTGCATAATTTTGACTCATACAGTGTTTTGTTGGCTATTATACAAATATACCCGCCACTTACGGTTTTGTGGTTTGGGGTCACATTTAATGGAAACACTGAATTTTAAAGTGTCTTACGGTGTGGAACGGCATGAGGGTAAGTAATAAATTACAGAATTTTGATTTTTGGGTGAACTAACCCTTTAATTACAAGTAACCAGCCCTAAACCAACCCTAACTCTTGCTCTACAGTAAGTCCACTTGAATGAAACAAATTCAGACACTGAGTGCGCCGGAAGAGCTGCTGATTTCACAGAGTTTGTGCTGCTGTTTAATAATCATTTGAAACTGGAAATTCATTCAGCATGAGCAAACCTTAATTAAACCATTTCATGATCAATTAAAAGGAATTTATACCTGACTGATATTATGCTGGAATATTAAAGATTATACTTCTGTATATTCTCTATTTCTGTAGAGCTGGACATTTTAATAATGATCAAATGACTGAGTTCAGCTGTGAGAATAAAACCAACCTTTTGTTCCTCAGTTCTTCATGTTTCACTCTGAATGTTTCTTCAATCTTCATGTCTTCAGTCTCATCTTTATTAAACTCAATCTTCATGTCTTCAGTCTCCTCTTCAATAAACTCCATCTTTATGTCTTCGTCTCATCTTTAATAAACTCCATCTTATGTACAGAATAATTAACAGAGTTAAAAGTCTTCAATGACCTGTTGGACTAAAAAAAACACTCAAAACTAACGCTGCAAATTAATAAACTTCATATTTCAGGCATTTACTATCTACATTGATATTTAAAGAATTATAGATTATATGTAAATGATTACTCTTTGATGAAAACATGATCAGTTTGTTAGTGTTTGTTGTTGTCGTTCATGTTCACTGTTTGAGCAGCACGAGTCGTGATTCACTGAATCATTTCTCAAAGTGTTTGATTCAATTGACTCGGAGTTGAAAAGTTCAGTTTCTCCATCATTACTCTCCAGAGACTGAACTCGTGTTCATGATAAACTGATTTATGATATATATAGAAAGAAATGAGACGCAGGTTTACTGTTTCTCATCATGGATATGAGTTTTACTCACACAAATATCCTTCATTACAGTTAGATAAAGAATCACAATGTTACATTAAATAGTAAATAAACTCATTTCACATATCTGGTAAAACTATTAAAACTACAAAACTGTTTCTGTCGATTAAAACAGCTTAAATTCTTAAAACAAACCTTTATTCAGCAGATGCAGGAGCGCGGCGCAGTCTTATGACGTCATGTCGTCACTCCAAAATAAAAGTCACGCATTGTCTACAATCACAGAAGTGCATAGAAATCCAGATATTTTACCAGATAATTTTGTATATTAAAATTAAAACAGTGACAAATATGGTACAAACAATGTTTAAAAAAAATATTTGTGAAATTGTTTTTTAATTTTGTTAAAAACCACAGTGGAGCTATATACTATTTTTTGGCAGCTGTTACAGAAACATTTTTACAAAAAATCTTCTGATTTAACCTTGAGATTTAAGTATAGAGCTAGATATTTGCACCACTATTTACAATGACACTAATAATTCTTAATTCTGATAGAAATAAAATCAATCGGTAGTTATTAATAGAATAACAAGACACAACCTTTTACATTCAATCGCGTTTGGCCCCATTTATTTTTGATCAGAGTAATACACGTTTACTTCAGATTTCATTAGATAGAATATAAGTCGGGCCGTACGCAGTGTTTCATAATTACCCTGGTCAGAAAATTTTGGTCCCCTAGAAAATTTAGATTTCCCTGGTGTACATATGTGCATTTTTAAGACATTTTAAGGCCAACAAACAGGATAGCAAATAGCTTTAAAACCATGTCAATAAATACAGTGGTGTGAAAAAGTGATTTTTTTATTTTTTGCATGTTTGTCACACTTTATTGTTTCAGATCATCAAACAAATTTAAATATGAATCAAAGATAACACAAGAAACACAACATGCAGTTTTTAAATGAAGGTTTTTATTATGAAGGGAAAATAAAATCCAAACCCACATGGCCCTGTGTGGAAAAGTGCTTGCCCCCCGCTGTTAAAACATAACTTAAGTATCTAAAGATTAACGGTATTCTGCTCTGTTGCTCAAATGAACAATGAATAATGAGATTTATTTGCTCACCCTCATGATTTTGCCCACATGACTGACTTCTGCAGAAACACAAAAGATGGAAATACATTGTGAATCACTCAAGTGTCAACAAACAGTGAATTGAACCCAGGCCTTTTTCTGTCAAGGCACAATTTTGGGTTTCATCATCTGATTTGCATTCTCACTTTTACCTAGTTAATGATACGCATAAAAATGTCAAATTTAATCACACTGCTGCTTTCCTCTTCCTTCCTTTTTTAGCTTTTTCTAATGAAGAAAAATTAATAGCAAATAAATTGTCTTTTTCAGGATCCTTTGAGACTCTTTATAAAGTGGGAAAGAAGATTGGATCTGGAGCCTATGGTCATGTCCATAAAGGGATTAGAAAATGGGATGGCACACAAGTATGCTGCATAAATCAAACTTTTTATTTTTTAAATTCACAACATTCACAAAATTCACAAATGTAAAAAAACAAATCTCATTTTTTTAGGTGGCCATCAAATGTGTTGATGATCCCATGTCTGAGGACCCCATTAAAGTGGTGAGTTGAGAAGACTTCATTCTTCATGAAAATAATGAAAATCTGTATGTAGATGAATGAGATAAAACTGCATTACACAAACAAAGCCAGTCAGTAGTAAAGTAATTGTAAAGTTAATTGCTTTAGTTATTATTAGTCTGGAATCAACTAAACTTTTGTCAATCTCTTTTCTTTAGCCTGGGTATTTCAAACCTATGAATGAAGAGGCACATATAATGCTGATGGTGCGAAACCCTCCAACTTACGAGCATGTGGTACGGTCAGATGACTAGTTTATTGAGAAAAATCGAATCTCTTTAGTTTTAGAATATGATTAGTCCATGGACTTGTGTAAGTTCATCCAAGGAACGAGAGATTGCCTGACTGAAGAAACAGTGAAAAGCAT
The DNA here is from genome assembly GCA_028476615.1 of Culter alburnus. NCBI lineage: Eukaryota > Metazoa > Chordata > Actinopteri > Cypriniformes > Xenocyprididae > Culter > Culter alburnus. Next base: position 14,038 of record JAOTNS010003374.1, read on the forward strand.
TATGAGGAAACTCATTGATGCTCTACATTACTGCATTGAGTGTGATGTTCATCATGATGACAGACATTGGGAAACATTCTCATCAACCCAAACAACATGCAGATAAAGTTAATTGACTTTGGCATGGCAAAGCACATCAAGAAAGGACTTGAGTTGGCTTTCTGAACACGTTTGACTGATGAATTATTTACTGCAGTTCACTGCAGAGTATGTGAGCGGAGCTGAGCGGGAAGAATTTGCGCTCCACGCTCAAAGTATTTCATAATTACTCCGCTCAAGCTCCGCTCTGGGTGAACAATTTTCCGCTCCTCGCTCCCTCCCCCACTCCGTCCTTATACGTCTCGCTCCGTTTTCGCTCCACGGTATTTATTTTTTTTTTTAATAACACCAGTCTCTGATCAGAAGATGCATGTAGTGTAAAACGAATACGCAGTACTAAGAGAAGAACATCCATACTTTATTGGAATTTTGAACACTGAACAGCCCCAAACCAATAGCTCACTTTTAAACAAAGCAAAATAAAAAAAATAACTGTTGAATGAGGCTAAATTAAATAAATTATCAATTGAAAAACATTATATTAAATTATCAAACGAAAAACATTACATTAAATAAAATAAATCACAAACTAGAATATGAAGTTAAACAAATTGCCAAACGAAAAAATAAAGATCTCTTTTAGCCAACTTATAGCCTATATTATTGAGAAATAGGCCTACTATGAACAGAAAAAATGCTGGCTGGTTAAACATAGGCTATTTTTTTTAAATAAATTATCAAATGAAAAACATTATATTAAATTATCAAACGAAAAACATTACATTAAATAAAATAAATAAATCACAAACTAAAATATGAAGTTAAACAAATTGCCATACGAAAAAATAAAGATCTCTTTTAGCCAACTTTTAGCCTATATTAATATTGAGAAATAGGCCTACTATGAACAGAAAAAAAATGCTGGCTGGTTGAACATTAGCGAGCGAAGCTAAATCTCCAGCGCTGCGTTAACTTTTAGAAAAACGAGCTTTTGCAGAGTGGCAGGTGCCAAGCACATGCGATTATTGCTGGACATCAGACCAGCAATAGAAAACACCCTTTCCACGCTGGCCGAGCCGCTGGGAATGCTAAATATGCGTCTTGCAATTTGTGAAAGTTGTGGCAGTACATTAGAATTTTCTTTCCAGAAGCGAAGGACGTCGTCAACTTCGGTGTTCAATCTTGGCATTCCAAGGTATTGCTCGACTTCTCCTCTTACGTCTAGTGTTGTAGAAGACGAACAGGTCACAGTTTTGTATGACTGGAACATTGACTTGACTTTTTTTGCGCTCGATGGCTCAGGGACAGGGTCAGGGACAGTCACAGGGTCAGCGACAAGGGAAATGTTACTTTTTTATTTACACTGCAGAGAAGTTCTGTTTGATGAACTAACAACTCCCGGATCTCAATCTGTTTGCCTTCAACCTACAAGAACAATACAATTAGCTATGATTATTTAGAATAATAATAATGAGTTTTCATACATGTAGGCCTACTGTATTATTTTTAGCATTATTGTAAGTTAGCATACATTTTATTTTTTATTTTATTTTAATAAACCATGGTTAATTTCTGAATGCTATGCCTTTGTGTAATTAATTACTTGCCTTTTCATCTCTTGCAATCCACTCGTTCTTGAAGCGTGGATCTAATAATGCAGCCAGAATAACGTGAGTGTCGTCATAAAACCTTTGATAACGAGTCTCAAAGTTCTCAGCTAGAGTTTCTGCGAATGCGGCTATTTCCAGTGGAGTGTCACTGGAAACATCAGACATCATTCTGTGTATTTCTGCAACTGCCGGTAGGATCATCCCCAGGTTTCCCAGCTCCTTTTGTAAACTGTCTGTCAGTTCAGCAAATGGTGTGAGTACTCTCACTAAGCCTTTAAGAAGGAGGACATCATTGCATGTGATTTTCCCATCATCTGTGATCGACGTCAGCCTGTTTTGCCACAGCGTGTCCTTCTCAAACATTTTCAGCACCGACTCCATCATCCGCAACTGACTGTTCCATCTGGTTGCGCATGCAGTTGTGGGACGAACACAGATTGAGTTCTACTCACAGATTGAGTTGTACACTCAATTTACAGTGACAGGAAGTCCGTCTGCATCCTTCAATTTCAAAACAACACACTTCAAAAAGGTCAGTGTCTTTTTCAGTCCTTTAGGATACTGGATTGGATTCGATTCCAAATGCAAAATATACACATAGGAGGAGGACCAGTGCCATCAAGATGTCCTCCGTCTACTCTGTGATTAACTGGCCATCCAACGTGAACAAAATGTGGTCATACTGCATGAGATGATCCTCCCGCAGGCTTTAGGCACTATCTTAGGTGTTGGGATGACAGGAGGGCTGGTCTGAGCATGGCCCTGCAGGCAGATTGAAGGCTTTTACCATATTGCTGGCGCTATCAGTTACTACTCTGATCACACCACGCTGAATATTCCAGCGTCTCAGGACCTCCTCATATTTTTCATTAATGTGCTTCGCTGTGTGGTGTCCCTGAATGTGTTCACAACTCAGCAGAACAGTGTGGCCTTGAAAGTTTTCATCTACAAAACTTCCCACGATACCCAGAAAACTGTGACCTCGTTGGCTCGTCCAAATATCAAGGGCCACTGAGAGTCCATTGCAGTTCTGTAGCAGAACGCGCAATTTATTCTCCAACTCTAATAAAGCATGTGGCATGAGTGTGTCACGGACTGTGCAAGGTGGGGTGTAGCCAGGTTGTGCAATGTTCGCAAAATAGCGCATCCCTTTTCTTTCTCCTTTGGTGAGTGGCTCATAGTCCATGTAAATCATTTTAAAGAAAGCCTGGTCTAGTTCACTCTTCCTCTCCTGTGAAATATTTTTGTCGTTCTTTGTTGAAAGAAGCCTTTAAATTTACTGGTCTGTGTCTCTTTACATGTTTCCTGTGATTTTTTTTCTCTGCAAAAAAATGTAAATTGAACATAAATATGGCGCTAAAATTAAATGTAAATAATAAGTAGCCTAAATGCCAATGCAATATTTACAAATGTATTAATTCTGCATTGGTGGTTTAGGTTGTTCAAGCTGAATAATACCGACCTTCAGATTTTTTTTCCACGTGTGAGCGAAAAACTTTATCGTGTTTCCTTGACACATGCCTTTTAAGATTCCACAATGAATCTTTTGACGTTGCAATCACCTCCCCGCACTCGCGTTCTCCTTTGTCATCACTACCTTTTATAATTTTATATTTTTTTCCCCCTTCTTCACGGTAATATTTTAGAAACTCCATTTTTCTGTCTCTCTTTACCTGTGCTTACTGCTTATTACCAACTTATAAAATCGTCCCATCATATAATGGAGATGCACAGGTGGAAATCGCGAGGGGGTCGGTAAAAATATAATTAAAATCATGTGATAAATTAATTACATGATATATACTTTATATAAATGTTTGTGAAAGTACTAATAAAACAATACAAATGCAAACAAATGCAAAATATGATTAGAAACATTTTGAGTCCCCCTCCGTCTCCTGACAGTGGTTTGGTCCTGGGACTCCTGGCTCGTGATTGGTAATTGAGCGATAGTGGAGCGTTTCGGAGCGAAAGAAAATCACAACGCTCTGACATTTAAAAAATCCGCTCCTCGCACCTGGCAAAATCACGCAACTCCCGCTCCCACTCCGCACCGCTCACATACTCTGGTTCACTGTTGATGTGTAGCAAACAGTGGAGATGTGCTATTTACAGGAACAGACAGAGATGCAAAGTATTCATGGTAGCATTGCCTTACACGAACTACATACAGTATCTCAAAATGTGTCAATAAGGGTGAGCGATCGTACGTTCTTTGATCTTCCAAGAAGAATCTAAAAACGTGAAAAAACGTGGATTAATTAACAACAGTGATTGTATGACGGTAGGTAATAAATCTTTATTTTATGTTTTGTTGTTTCATGCATAGTCATGCGTAGTGTTATGTATCCTAAGTGGTGTAAACTTGCTCACAGCGATTCTCATTTTCATCTTATACTTCAGTACATAACACTATAACGTTATATGTGGACAGACTGCAAAAACAATTATTTCCTGAACATGCTCATGCCATCAGGACACACATTTTTGATGCACAATATCCACCATAATAACACAGCCTAAGAATAGTTGTATCACCAAGTGATCAGTTGACCTTTAATATGGTCAGATAGTAGGCTACTTTTATAATAAGTTTGTTTTGTTATATCTTACAATGACCATTAATTTTCATGTATTGTAAAAATCCCTTTTTCTTGTACTGTATGTGAAGGTACACCTCCACAGTCCCTAAATGATAGTGAGAGACTCACCTGTGATATTACACAAATAGAACAAGTACACTGTAAGTAATGTCATGATAATCACTGCACTTGCAAGATCTCTCTTCACTTAATAAATACAGTTGGGTCATAATATTTTGTCTCTTTTCAGACACCTGCCAAGGTTCAGTAATGGACATGACAGCCCTGTGAAATGTTCAGCCAAACAGGGCATGCTGGATGCATCCACAAAGTGACCAAATGAAGATGGTATGTTGAATTATTTAGCATTTTTATGCAAAGTGTATATATGTATATGTAACATACATACAATTGTTTGTGTTTTTCTAGGTAAAAAATGCTTTAAATGAAAAGGAATCACAACAACCATTTTTGGCTCAAGTAACAATTCTGGACAGATCAGTTTTATTACCTTGGGACATCCAAATGATGTTGAAGAGACTGTGAGTATTATCACATGCACAATCATGCTTTTGTTTTGTGATGAGCGAATATTAAATTTGGTTTCTCTCGAATTATTACAGATTTTGAATGCCTGCCTTTCAATTGTCAGAGATATTGCTGACTTAAAGGTAATATTTTTCCTGTCTTCTGTGCAGAAACTTTTTTTTGAGTGAGAAAGTGTGCATAAGTGATCCTTTATATACTGTAATTTTAAATGGTATCTAACAGAACATAAAGGTCCATTGGTTTAGCTCGTATGTGACAGTGACATTGTGTGCAGATCCTTCAGCTAACGTACCCATAAGTATGACTGTGACATTTTTAATACAAGTTAACTAGGGTCATTTTGGGTGGCATTTAAAAATGTTTGCTGTCTGTATAAGGACCATATAGCAGAATGTGACTTCATCTTACTGCCTCCCTGGGCATCAAACCATTGGATGATATGTGTAAATCTATTGTGTTTAAATTATCAGTTCTCCTTAATGCAAGTAACACGGAGATATTTTGACATAACTAACAGTTGTATCTTCCAAGAATCATTTAATAGGACTAGTTTTACAAATCATAAAACCAAAAAGCAGAGAGATGTATTTGCTTGATTCACTGCAAGGCACTGACTTCAGCGATTGTCCTTACATTGATCCCTACAGGTTTTTTCAGAAAAAAATATTAAGAGTTCATAAGAAGTTCAGGATTATGGTAGTTCTGCCATACATCCTTTTGGTACCATACATCCATGTTTAATTCAATTTAACTCAACAGGGTGCTCCAAGGCAGGATTGTTCAAATAACTGTGGAGCGTTTGTGTTGATGGAATGGAAGAATTATTTGTTAACAATAAGAAAAGTTTATTTTCCTTGATAGCGTTGTCAGATTGTCTTTCATTGTTAATTTATATTTTAGTTTATGAGCAAAATCAATATCCAACAAACTTAAGTTATTGATACAATCAAACAAAACCATTTAATTAAAGTTCATTACTATTGTTTATGTCTGTTTTGATGTAACTTGCTGTTAATTTTAGAGTACACACTCTATTGTAATGGGAATGTCTGTTGTAATGGGGAGGCGTCTTTGATTTTGCTGAGGTGAGCAATCAAAACTAATGATTTGAGGAAAAGTTGTGATTTACATTAAGCATATTTTCCAGTCTGACATGGCTGCAGTAAGGAGACGGTGGTGCTTGCTCCTGCTAACAAATTATCCTTTGAAGTAAGCCCATTTCCAAGTACTTCAATAAATAAAACATATTAGTAGTAGTAGGTGATGGAGGAATATAAGTAGCAATTTTTTTTATCCTCTCTCTAATAATGTTTTGCACAGTATTTGGTGTTTTATGGTGATTTGTTTTCCCTGTGTTGAGTAAATGCTTTCTAGGCAAACTGTAGTTCAAAGGCTCAAAGAAATTAAGACAGGTATAACTTTAAATAAAATAGGTTTGCAACAACTAATCTGACAACTGTTGATAAAATGTTCAAGATCCATTTTCCATAAATATTTCATGATTGATGTACTGGTGTGAATATAATTCCTTTCTTTTTTTCTTTCTTTCTTTAGGAGAATTTGAAATGGAAGCTGATTACACAAGTAAGGTGGGAGTCATTCCTATTCCAAATTCTTTTATTTTTAACATGTTAAATGTATGCTATTATTTGATAAGTATTTTAAACTATTTTTTTCCAGCAGATGCCACCTGAGATCCTGAGACATATCCTCATGAATGTGGTCAAAGAAGATGGAGATGTGGCTCTCTTCAGTTTGTTCTCTGATGTGCTGTCTTTTCCATGATGTTGTTTGTGAGGGATCATTCAGAAAAGAGGCTCATTTTGCCTGGCTTGACAGTAAGTTTTCATTTTAGTTTTTTTTATATTTATACCAGTAGATGGTTCTACACATTAAGTTTAAGCTGCAAATGCATTTTAACTTTGCTCAGAACTTTTTATTACTTTAAATCTCTTTCTTACAATAGGTGTTGTCTACTGGAGTGCACACTCCAGTGACTACAAGGAGATGTACCGAGTGCCATATAAACTGACCAGTTGCCTTTGTTGTGGGGACTTATTTAAAGACTTCCTGCCAGGCTATATTGGAGATGGAAGGAAAGGAATCCTTCGTGCATTTTACTTGACCAAAGAGTTTGAAGATTACTACTCAGCAGACTGCTTCATCTGTGACGGCAATCACTATAGCCCTAAGGAGAACTATTAACAAAGTTCACTATTTAGGTCATTTGAGTGACAACTGCTTGATCTGACTGTGATCAGTTTGTATATGAAATTTAAAATCGTGTTTTTTTTTGTTTTGTTTTTTTTATAAATGTACTTGCATGTCTTGCAGACACTGAAAAGCAAATTAAGAGGAATCTTATGTATAGATCACTGTTGAAAACCAGACAAAATATCATTAAGCACTTTCTTTTTATTTTGACATCTGACAGTATTTTTTTTCTTGGTGCTGTTAATATTTTTGAATTTTCCCTTGAATGTGTACTGGTACTTTTAAGTTGTATACGTGTATACAACTTGTATTATACCTTTTTAGGATTAAAATTACAGAGACAATTATTTGACTAATTTTTTGCTTCCACTCAACAGCAAATATGACCTGAATAAATAAAATGGCTTTATTTTAAAATGTTCTATATCAGACTGTAAAAAAATATGGACGTAGTGTCCGTGACGTCACCCATAGAGTTCTGAACAGCAGTTTTGATGCAAAAATGAGGCCGCGGCCATCTTAGCTGCACGTGACCGCACGTCACTCACGGATAACTGAAAATGGGCATAGAGGCGGGACGTAGTTGGAGCCCATGCGACTTGTTGCTGAAACCACGCCCGCCTAGCATATCTCTTAGATACTATCTAAAATATTAATAAAGATAACAATATCATTAGAAAGTACTAAAGGTTTACTGTCAATCTACGGTGATTTTTAAGATAACGTTATAGATGCTCTAACACCAGTAGGCTAATTAATTTGTGTGGGGTGTGCAAATAACACAAAAAAATCAACTGGGACTTCATACCTTTAATGAAATAGAGATCGCGAGATGTTGCACTTGGGTAAAAATGTCCATTTCAAAACATAAAACATCGTTTATAATGTAAAACTCTATACGTACATATATATAGGTACCAGATATCTGTATAACTCTCAAATGTTCTCTTGTATAAATATAACTGTCCAAAGTATAATTTTTCAAAATAGTGCAGCAGTTTTAGTTATATCCAAGCAGTGCTGTCGGAGTTGTATATCCTCCTGGTATTGTCATTGTAGTAAATCTCAGGAACAAAACCTTTAGCCAATGCCACGACGATCCAACAACGTGTGTTCCGCATGCGAGCACATGTACACAGACTGACATCTGTCTCGAGTATGCAGCAAGCCATATATTGTATAAAATAATCCAGAAAAAAGGCACAAATACGGCTGAGATGCCAAATTCAGCGGCTGGAATTAGCTGAGCAAAACACCACCGCGCATGCGCGTGACAACGTCTAGTACGTATTGGATCTGATCCAGCGACGTCATCGCGCTACAGGCTGCAGCGAGGACTTCTTGAGGAGCTTCACTGATGATGAATCCCAGTGTGGGAGGAGCTGATCTGCCAAAATAAAAAAATAAAAATCAATTACAGGGTTTGTTTTATATATATATAAATTATAACAGAATATAATGAAATAAAATTATTCCAAATATATAGATAATGGTAAGAAAAACAGTTAAAAACAAAGACAAAAATAACTGTTCATATTTGAAGTAAACAAATTCCCTCAGTCTGTTGACAGCAATGAAATGAGCTTTAAGTGTCAATTTACAGCAGATCTGAAGACATCAGCATAATAAATGAGGTGAAAACAGGAACTATTGACATGAAATAAAGAGTGTTTTCAGCAGTTTCTCTGTTAATATTGATGATCCTCAGACTATCAACACTCATTCAACAAGACATTCAGATCATTAGCAGATCATCTCACTTTATTCTGAGTATTTGCTGTTAGAAACTTATTGGAGTCAGGATATATGAGAAAATCCTATAAACTGCTCTACTGAAAGACAATACTGTTATTTCTCACAACATGACGTGGATAAAACACAAATAACACAAAAACAAACACTAATGACACTCATCTTCATCAACCACTGCTTAATAACTATGAATTAACTATAACAATGAAACATGGTTTGATTTAATGATAAGATTCATTGTAATAAAGTAATTAGATCTTTAACATGTAACCGTTTTATGTGCAGAAACTGAAAACTCTCCCCGTCTCAGACTCACAAATCCTGCTGGAAAGATCTCACTTTGAGAAAAACTCTGAGATTTTAGATTTCTACTTAAACTATTTGCAATTTTTGTAAAGCTTTATTTGTTGTATGGACATCATTGCATAAGGAACTACTTTGTCACTTTCTGGAACATGTTTTTATTTTTTATTAATATGGTAATTTATCTAAAACTATTATAAATGTTTAATTTAGTATGATGTTGTTATTAAACAGTGTTTCGTTTTGTTTCTGAATGAATCTGCGTTTTGAGCGAATCAATTATTCAGATGTGCACTCATAAAGAGAGCCATTTATTTAATTCCTGAATGAATCAGCCGTTTGAACGAATCGAATGAATGGAAAGGACTCAGTAACTTACTCAATAAGACATTAACTGCCACCTACTGGCAGTTTTAAATTATTTTTTAGAGTAACTTCAATAAATAAATCATATTTCTATGATAATAATTAATAATTATCATTTACTCACCCTCATGTTGAATCAAATAAAATATTTAAAGCTACTTTTTGTAATGTCTCTTAGATGATGTTTTGGGGATAATTCTCAGCCAAATTTGACATGCGATTAAATTGTGATTACGTAGTCACTACATTGTGCAATTAATTAAATAAATTAATTTATCTAAAACTAAATGTTTTGTTTTAATTTGGTAAAATGTTTAGCAGCAGTGGTTGATGAAGATGAGTGAATAAAACATATACATGTCATTAGTGTTTGTTTTTGTATTATTGGTGTCACATTGTGAGAAATAACAGTATTGTCTTTAATTAAAGCAGTTTATAGGATTTTCTCACACATTGTGACTCCAATAATCAGTTTCTAACAGCAAACACTCAGAATAAAGTGAGATGATGTGAATGTCTTGTTGAATGAGTGTTGATAGTCTGAGGATCATCAATATTAACAGAGAAACTGCTGAAAACACTCTTTATTTCATGTCAATAGTTCCTGTTTTCACCTCATTTATTATGCTGATGTCTTCAGATCTGCTGTAAATTGTTCATATTTGAGGTCCACAAATCCCCTCAGTCTGTTGACAGCAATGAAATGAGCTTTAAGTGTCAATTATTTTTGTCTTTGTGCTTTTAACTGTTTTTCCTACAGTTCTTTACTACTTTTCTAGATATCTGTCATTACTTTAAAGAAGAAACAGAATAAAGTTCTGAATTAGCATAAGATGCTTTACGATAGACCAATTTAATTCTGAATGCATTTAGTTTATGGGTGAAATACAAAAAAGGTTAATATAGCATAAAAGGGAAAAAAGCATATTTCAGGCATATTTAGAATGAGAATCAGCTGACAATTAAAATACTCTTTGTCATTTTAAATATGTAGACTTTGCCACTTTCCTTCAACCCACTAGATTTCACCCATTTGTCAGCAAGAAGTTTTTTAATAATTTAAAAAATAATGAAATTTAATATGAGATATCTTATTCTTTTTAATATGTTTTATTAAGTACAGGTCAAAATAATTGATTCCTTTTAGCATTAAATATATCTGTTACACTAAATGATGATGACACATTAAAACATTTTGTTTTCACAAAGTAATTTGAAACATTAAACAGACACACTTCATTTAGTGGGTTTTCTATTTAAAATCACTTTTGTACATTTAATTTGATGCAGACACTACAGTTTGATCTCTGGACTTTAACCCTATAAAAACAAACACAGTAATTGATTTATTTTGATTTGGGCAGATCATCTCCTCCAGCCAATCTGCTGTTCAGTCAACAAAGCCCGCCCACTGCAATGAATTAATGAAGCTCCTCCCAGCAGTCACATCATCAGTAAGCTCCTCCCAGTTCATCCTTAAATGTTGGAATATTCCCATCAGAGGAGCACTGAAGCTTCAGGAAGAGCTGAAAACTGGAAATAACATGAGTGATCCAGAACCCTGCAGAATGAAACACACAGAAGATACTGAAGAACAAAGAGGTTGGTGTTATTCTTCACCTGTTCATGATGAACAACATTCATCAGATCAAACTAAATATTTTACATTTGTTTCATATCTGTTCACAATTTCCAGGAGTGTTACTAGAATTTAAGCTTTTTTCAATACAGTTTTCAACACTGTTATTTTAAGAATAAACTGTAAACAAAAATGTATGAAGTAAATGAACTTTCCAGAATGGCTGACAGGGTTGTGAGTGTAACTTGAGCAAAATCTCTTCTTACAGTAACTTTGGTAACAGGGTTGATGAATGCAGTCATTCATTTGTGTAAAAACTGAGACAATGGATTGAGATTTCTCTTGTCCTCCCATGATGAGTCCAGATGATGTCACTTCCTGGTGTCACAGTTTTAAGAAATCCTCTGGTTTTGAAAGGAGGAAAATCATGTCAGAAGTAACAGGGTTGAGTGAATCATGTAGGACACTGATAATAACACATTTAAAGATGCAGTCAGTCTAGACTTTGAGCATGTGAACTTTCTACAGACACTGCAACGGTCAAGATATGATGTGATATATTTTTAAAAACATAAATAATAATAATCACTCCAAAATTTGAAAATATGCAATCTTCTACATCTTCTCCACTCCGCAAAATTCACTTGATCTTGTGTTTCTGGTGTCTCACATTCACATGTGCATGAATGGAAAAGTCTAGTGTGAACGGCCCTTAATATTTACACAGTTTTAGGCAAATAAATTAAATACTACAGGAATATGCTCTAATGTTTTAAATTAAAAAAATGTGTAAGGCTTGATTTTCCTGCTAAAGCAAAGGCTAAGATAAAACACCCTGCAATAAAATAATAAAACACCCCTGGAGAGAAGATCTCAGAGAAAGAGCACAGGACACGCCTTGACCAAACTTGATCCACCCCTCATTCTTCCTTTCCCCCTGATTTCGTTTTTATACTTTGTATTCTCCTTATAGCATTGTAATATTTGTCTTCAAGCACATTTTGGCATCTTTGTATAGTTTGTATAGTCTCACCAACATAAATAGTCTATAATTAAAAATCTACAATTTTAATGTATGATAAAATCTAATCATATGTTACCAAAAACTTTAAAATTAAAAAGACCCCAAAAATCAATTCTGGCCTGGGTAATTAAATGAAGACAGCAGATCAGCCATTGCAGTATGTCCCACAGTCAGTTATACATTTAACAAGATTGTTTGCCCATATAAGCTTTTTATTATATTAGGTTAGCTAATTTGGCTTGCTGTCCACTGAGGAGGGGCTCGATGAAGCAGCTTCAACTCAAGCTCTGATATACCTGATATACTCTGGTATTTATTGTTTTAAATAAATGAAAAAAATGAATTAAAATGAAAAATAAAATCAATTTGTATAAAATGTCAATACTTGATTAATTCTGGACTCTGCATCAAAATGATCTGAATATTTTATAGCAGTTGTCCACAGCAAGACTCAATTTTATGACCTTTCACTTCATATTTCTCTCTTTAACTTATTTTGATGTACTGAAAATTTAAATGAAATTTTTCCTCTTATTTCAGACCTGATGGAAGAAAGCAATGAGAGTGAAGAACTAAAGACATTTCTAAAGAAAAGAGCCAAGAAATCTTTCACCTGCACTCAGTGTGGAAAGAGTTTCTCAAAGAAACAACATCTTGAGGTTCACATGAGAGTTCATACAGGAGAGAAGCCGTTCACATGTGATCAATGTGGGAAGAGCTACAGTCAATCTTCAAGCCTTAAAGCACACATGAGGATCCACACCGGAGAGAGACCGTTCACATGTGATCAGTGTGGGAAGAGCTACACGCTATCATCAAACCTTAAAGAACACATGACGATCCACACCGGAGAGAAGCCACACACATGCAGTCAGTGTGGGAAGAGTTTCACACGATCATCAAGTCTTAAAGCACACATGAGGATCCACACCAGAGCGAGACTGTTCACATGTGATCAGTGTGACAAAACATTTCTAAAGTCATCAAACCTGAAGAGACACCTGACAGTTCATACAAAGGAGAAGACACATTCATGTTCTGTGTGTGGAAAGAGTTTTTCACAGCTGTATAATTTACAAGAACATGAGAAAATACATACTGGTGTGAGAGAGTACATGTGCTTTGAGTGTGAGAAACTTTACTACAGCAAACCATTTAAAAGTGCACCAGAGAATTCACACTGGAGAAAAACCTTACAATTGTTCACACTGTGACAAGAGATTTAGTCAGTTATCAACTCTGAAAGCACATGAGAGGATCCACACTGGAGAAAAACCTTACAAGTGTTCACTGTGACAAGAGATTCAGTCAGTCAGGAACACTGAAAACACATGAGAGGATGCATCGAGAGGTGACTTGTGCGGACTTGAGACAGCCAGGTATCCCAGAATGCATCACGCACTAACCAGTAAGCGTCATTAGTAAAGCAGAAAACCTGTGTAATTTAAACATATTACTGTTATTATGTCATGATATGTAAAATTAAGAGTGTCAGGCATGTAGGAATGTACTGGTTTAAAAAGCTCAAATTTGTGGTTTATTGATAAAAAGAAGCACCTATTTGGAGTTGTGAGATCCAGGCAATCACCGGGCGCTCAGCGCTCATGTACCCCACCGAGAACAGCCTAACCTCAGCTAATCCTTCTGACGTTTGGCTCTGACGCTGGTTGGTTGGTTGACGCTGGCTCTCATGACTCTGTAGTGGTTAAAGATAATATAATTCATCTTTTGTAAATCTAATGGGTGATCTTTGGTCTCATAAATGTATAATTTGTTGAACTAAAAGTTTAATCTCATAACTTCATATAGTTAGGCATTATAGTTTACTGTTGTAGCCTACTAGAGCGCTGGTTTGTATGTTTGACTGAATTGTTTGCTTTATTTTTTATTGTAGCTTCTTATACCTATTGCTTGTACTTTTATAATGGGTATTTGGCTATTGTTGGCCATTAAAACTGACATTTAACAAAAGAGTGAGGGTGTGTTTTATATTTGCAGACTATATGCACATATTGCCACATATGGTTAATTTTTTAAAATGGAAATGAAAAGTGGAAGAGCTGTGTTTTATAGTTCGTTTGGTAATAACTATACATGCAGTGAAGATTGTAACACTCTGCCTAAAGGCAGGCTACACAAATAATGTTTGTTATTTTCCCTCCTAAAACTGTTTGAATGAGTGCAGATACAACAAATAACCACAAAACAAAGAATAAATGCCATTTTTTTGGATGTTTGTCACACTTTAATGTTTAAGATCATCAAACTAATTTAAATATGAATCAAAGATGACACAAGTAAGCACAACATGCAGTTTTTATTATGAAGGAAAAACTAAATCCAAACCCACATGGCCCTGTGTGAAAAAGTGCATGCCCCCGCTGTTGAAACATAACTTAAAGGGATAGTTCACACAAAAATGAAAATTTGATGTTTATCTGCTTAGGTTACTTTGTTTCTTCAGTAAAGCACAAATGATGATTTTTAACTCCAACCGCTGCCGTCTGTCAGTCAAATAATGGGAGTGAATGGGCGAAAGACCGTGCATAGACAAATCCAAATTAAACTCTGCGGCTTGTGACAACACATTGATGTCCTAAGACACGAAATGATCGGTTTGTGTGAAAAATCGAACAGTATATCATTTTTTACCTCTAAAACACCACCATGTCCAACCAGCACTCGCTTAGTGAGGTCTGATTGTGCTCTGTCAGCGGAAGTGATGTCTAGCACTCATTGAAGTATATGCAGACATCACTGCCATTGTCAGACCTCACTAAGCGAGTGCTGAATGCAGTTTGACATGGTGGTGTTTTAGAGGTAAAAAATTATATAAATACTGTTCGGTTTCTCGCACAAACCGATTGTTACATGTCTTAGGACATCAATGTGTCGTCACGAGCCGCAGGGTTTAATTTGGATTTCTATGCAAGGTTTTTTGACTCTTATTGATCCAAGTTCCCATTCACTCCCATTATTTGACTGACAGACGGCAACGGTTGGAGTTAAAAATCATCATTTGTCTTCTGAAGAAACAAAGTCACTTACATCTTGGATGCCTGCTTGTAAGGGTAAGCAGATAAACATCAAATTTTCATTTTTGGGTGAACTATGCCTTTAACTGTGGTTTATCACACATGAGTTCAGTTTCTCTAGGCACATCCAGGCCTTATTACTGCCACACCTGTTCGCAATCAAGAAATCACTTAAAGAGGACCTGCCTGACAAAGTGAAGTAGACCAAAAGATCCTCAAAAGCTACACATCATGTTGAGATCCAAAGAAATTCAGGAACAAATGAGAAAGAAAGTAATTGAGATCTATCAGTCTGGAAAAGGTTATAAAGCCATTTCTAAAGCTTTGGGACTCCAGCGAACCACAGTGAGAGCCATAATCGACAAATGGTGAAAACATGGAACAGTGATGAACCTTCCCAGGAGTAGCCAGCCGACCAAAATTACCCCAAGAGCGCAGTGAGGACTCATCCAAGAGGTCACAAAACACCCCACAACAACATCCAAAGAACTGCAGGCCTCGCTTGCCTCAGTTAAGGTCAGTGTTCATGACTCCACCATAAGAAAGAGACTTAGTTCCAAGACGAAATAACATAAAGTCTCAGTTTTGCCAGAAAACATCTTGATGATATCCAAGGCTTTTGGGAAAATACTCTATGGACTGACGAGACAAAAGTTGAACATTTTGGAAGGTGTGTGTCCCATTACGTCTGGCATAAAAGTAACACAGCATTTCAGAAAAAGAACATCATTCCAACAGTAAAATATGGTGGTGGTAGTGTGATGGCCTGGGCTGTTTTGCTGTTTCAGGACCTGGATGACTTGCTGTGATAAATGGAACCATGAATTCTGCTGTCTACCAAAAAATCCTGACGGACAATGTCCGGCCATCTGTTCGTGACCTGAAGCTGAACTGAACTTGGGTACTGCACAGGACTGATTAACAACATGATCTAAAACATTAAAAAAAAAAAATAATAAAAATGGAGGGGCAAGCACTTTTTTCACACCACTGTATGTGTGTGTGCAAGATTGTCCTTTTAAGTCGTTTTGAGTTCGGGAGCACGTTGAACAGCACTGTCCTGTGAAGTCCAAGGCAAAATAACCCCACCAGGTTGGATATTTCCACAAGGATAAAAAACAGTTACAGACAAAAACAGGGAGTGAGAATGGAACAATCGTGTTTAATTATCCAAAGAGAGCATTTTCAGTGTTGCTCTAGAACGCCGGTGTGATGAAGACGAGCCCACCAGCTCGCCTTCGGGGAGGAAGTGAAAGTCCGTGAGGGGATGTAAAAATGATGGCTTACTCGCAAAAGCACTTTTCGTGCAAAGTATAATTTATTTACAGTGCCAAAAGTTAGTGCACAGTGAAGAATATATACAGTGTCCACAAAAAAACCCCCCAAAGTACCAAAAAAACAACAAAAAGGAAAAATAAACCAGAAAATAATTCAACAACGATATATATACACAGGTATCCACAATATACAAAAAGAAAGGGGTTTTGAGTTTGCTCGAGGCACCACAGTAGCACTCTTGCGTCGACTTGGTAAACAAGTACTGTCTTTATGTTTGGCCTGGCTTTTATAGGCCAAACCCCGCCCTTTTTTGGGCCACCCCATCTTTGGGTACATATAAACATAATACTCATTCAAAATACTTAATCTATTTGATATTCAGTATGATAAAACAACAATAATTCCTAAATATATATATAAATAATAAACACATAATCCAATCACACATAATACATTTAACAAACTGGACATTTCAATACACACTCAAACACCTATTCACATTGGACAATGGTTTCGTCAGCTTCCGGTTGCGCTGCGCCGGCGCGACCAGGCCGTGACGTCATAAGCAGCCACCGCTCGATCGTTCGGTTTGGCCAACGCAGCATTTCCCACCGGAAGACTGACTATGCCCACATCAACAAACAGCACAGAGACGAAACAAGACGACAAGTGCAGTGTAGGGTGAATAAAATGACCAGGAAATGGATATGGAATGGATGGCGGGAGGAGAGTGGAGAAATGGGAGAATGTCCATGTGCTATTGTGATTGTGTGTGTACCCGCTACTACAATAGCGGCAACGGCTGGGAGGAACGATACAGAGAATGAATGAGGTAAGTAGACAGGAGTGTGTGTGTGTGTGTGTGTGCCAGTGCTGCTTTCTCAGCGGTGGCAGCTGATGTGACCTTATCACATCACTTTCCCCCTCTCCAAGCTGCGTACTGGCCGGAAATCTGGACAGGTAGTCGGCTACCACATTGAGTCTGCCAGGTCGGTGCTGTATCTTAAAGCGGTAAGGCTGCAAAGTGAGGTACCACCGTGTGACTCTGGCATTGTGGTCCTTCATGGACTGGATCCAGGTTAGGGCCCGGTGGTCGGTTTCGAACTCTCGCCTAAGGAGGTAGTAGCGCAAGCTGTCTAGGGACCACTTGATGGCAAGACCTTCCTTCTTGACTGCTGAATATCTAGTCTCCCTGGGCAGTAGCTTGCGGCTGAGGAAAACAACTGGCCTCTCTTCTCTGGCGGTTCCCTGGGTAAGAACTGCACCAATCCCTGTTGCAGAAGCGTCTACTTGCACCAGGAATCTCTGGGAAAAGTCTGGACTCTGCAGGACCGGACTGGAGCACATCTTTTCTTTTAGAGTAACGAAAGCTGTTTCACACTCATCGGTCTATGGGATAGGGTTAATCAACGTTTTGTACAACAGGTTGGTCAGGGGAGCCGCAATGGAAGCAAAGTTTGGTACGAATCGTCTGTACCAGCCCACCAGTCCTAGGAATGATCTCACTTCCTTCTTAGTCTTTGGTTGTGGGCTCCTTCGGATTGCCTCCCACTTTGTCAATCTGTGGTCTCAGTTGTCCATTGCCCAGGTGATACCCCAGGTAGTTTGCCTCTTGCCTTGCTCACTCACATTTTGAAATTTAATGTCAATCCTACTTTTGCTATCTTCTTTAGTGTTTGTTGGAGGTGTTGGAGATGCTCTGTCCAAGAGTTGCTATGGATTACCACATCATCCAGTTTGCTGCAGACCAGTCTTTACAGCCTTGGAGGACTCGATCCATCAGCCTCTGGAATGTGGCTGCTGCCCCGTGCAGGCCAAAAGGAAGGACCGTGAATTGGTATAGTCCTAGCGGAGTTTGGAATGGTATAGGGTCTGGACTCAGGGTTGAGGGGTACTTGCCAGTATCCTTTGCACAAGTCTAATGTGGTTATGTATGTGCTCTTCCAATTTTCTCCAGCAGATCATCTATTCTTGGTATGGGGTACGCATCAAACTTAGACTGGGCATTGAGCTTGCGGAAGTCGATGCAGACGCAGGGATCCATCTTTCTTTGGGACGATCACCATTGGGCTGCTCCACACGCTTATTGAAGGCTCAATCACCCCTAACTCCTTCATCACCTTGATCTCCTCCTTCAAGGGTTCCACCTAGAGCCCGAAGCCATTTCTTTTGAGAATAATGGCTGGCTGATGAAGTTATTGGCTGGCTAGCCGGCTCAGCCAAAACCTAAATGGCTGCTGCAGCCGCCAAACTTTTCATAGCTGCAAATGGCTGAAGCTGCCACTTCATGTCTACAGATGTCATACTGATTATCTTTCCAAGCAATGCATGGCTTACACTATATTTCTACAAAATGCAATACAATGTAATAAAGAAAACACCAGATTTTACTTTCACAATGTATGGTTGCTGATAAAAAGGAAACTACATATTTGATCCAACAGGATTGTACAGAAGAGAGAGAGCTTCCTAACGGTGCATGTGATGAGAGGGTGACGGCAGAGATCGCGGAGAAGTATGTTGATTAAGAACGCAAACTTTTGTTGAATTTATGAGAAATCTACAGACGCAAACAGACGAAGTGTAGTAAAATAAAGACCTAAATGTGTATTTCGGACTTTTTTTCACCACAAGTCTGAAAGAAGACATGTTATTGAAGACAAATATCCAAAAATCTAAAAATTGACCAGGAAAAAAAAAAAAAAATGTTTTTGCCTGCCGTGTCTCGCCTTAATATAAACACACACCGTTATCAGTGTTATTTTGGACAAAGTTTTGCACATTTCACTTCAATGTACAGTGTACACTGAAGCATGCGTCGTGAATTAGCAATGTGGAAACGGTGGTTTGTTACTGCAGTAATATCACGTTCAGTGCTATAAATCTCTCCGTTCCAGAATATTTGGTTCATAACATCAATCTTTGATTCAGGTGTTTGTGCAACCGTGCCCTGAAGATTTAACAAAAGTCTGGGTAGGCCTAAGTTAAAAAAAAAAAGTAAGTAGGAATTAGGAAAGTATGTGAGAAGATCAAAATTACCTTGCTTGCTTCTTTCCGCTTTTTCACATCAGTGCGAGAAAAAAAATGCATCGCTTCTTCTATACGGAAAACGAGCCATTTTAATTGGTCGTCAATTCACTGTGAGTCTGTGCATCGTAGCAACGAGCACAAGACTGTGCTGTTATGAAACCAGTGGGAAAATAGATCTCGTGTATTGTTTATATATTTCGTGTGTGTATGTCTCTATGTGATAGAATTATTATTTGATGCAAATAATTCTAGCCGGCTCAGCCAAACTTTATCAGATGGTGGCTCAATTTGGCTTAGGAAATTATTGGCTGGCGGCGGCTGAAATTCTAAATGGCGCAAATGGCGGTGCCTGGCGGCGGCTTCGGGGTCTAGTTCCACCAGCCTCTCAGGCACCTGGGAAGGACGATGCCATGATGGTGTCGGATTGGAAAGGTGGATGGTATGTTGGGTCAGTTCAGTCCGTCCAGGTCTCTGACGGAACAAAGCAGGGAACTGGTTCAGGAGGTGCTGCAGCTCTTCCCTCTTGGAGTCTTCCAGGTGGTCTAGGCTCACCACAGACGGCTGTCTCTTTGCATCCTTCAATTCCTCTTCCACCTCCACCTTCTCTAGGCACATAACAAAACCCTGTAAGCTTTGCTTTGCAGGCAGGACACACAGCTGCTTTGTGGCCCGGCTGCTGGCAGTGAAAGCAAAGCAAGTTTTTTTAGTCATTGTCTTGGGCCTTGTGCATTGTCAGATAGTTCAACACGACCCCTATCGGACCCAGAGTTATGTGAAACCCCACGTACAGTACCTCTGGGTGGTTGAGTACGAA
>JAOTNS010003375.1:0-11793 GCA_028476615.1 Culter alburnus
TTGATCTTCTCAGAAATGGACAATTAAATCTCTGCTCTGTGTGTAGGTATGAGCGTAGTGCAAGATGACTAGTTGTTTCTCCAGTGCTAATGGAGTGAATCAGATATGAGACTTCACAAGAAAACCTGGAAAACAAAATGTTACTTGGGATGAGACCAAATACATGTGACTACTGATTTGCAGGGACTTGAACTTTGGTCAAACTTTGCATTTGTTATTTTGCGAAATGCCTTTAGGTTCCTTAACACGTCCAAAATTAACACTCGCTGAGCACTCCTCTTTTTTTTTTTTTTTTTTTTTTTTTTTTTGACTCACTGACTGATTTTCAGTAAATAACAAACTAATTTCAGTCTATTTGTCTCATAAATCTACCATATGGCTTTTGAAATTTTCTGAACGAATCATGGTTCTTTACAATTATTATTAATTTGACCCAGATCACAAAAATGTTTTTTTTCTATCATTTGGTCAAACTTTGCACTCTCCAAGGGCTAAGTACAAGTAAACATTGGCTTTAGTGAGTAAATATGTTAAACTGCCAATGAGCCAATACCTTCAACTGCTTATTGAGCATCAAATCAGCATATGAGAATGATTTCTAAAGGATCATGTGACATTGAAGACTGGAGTAACGATGCTGAAAATGCATGGAAGCTTGTTTCTGCCACTCAATAAAAAATAAAGGTAATTGCAACCTTTTATCTCACAATTCTGACATTTTTTTTTTCTCAGAATTGCATGATACAAAGTCGCAATTGCAAGTTATAAAGTCAGAATTGAGATATAAATTCTGACAGTCTTTTTTTCCCCTCAGAACTGGACTTTATAATGCACAATTGCGAGTTTATATCTCACAATTCTGAGAAAAGAATTGCAATAAACTCGCCATTGTGAGAGAAAAAAGTCAGAATTGCGAGATATAAACTCGCAATTGCAAGGGAAAAAAGTCAGAATTGCGAGAAAAAGTCTGAATTGGAGATGCGAGAAAAAATTCAGAACACTCTCAATTGCGAGGAAAAAAGTCAGAATTGCGAGATATGAACGCGCAATTGTGAGAAAGTCAGAACTGTGAAGAAATCAGATTGTGAGATAAACTCGCAATTGCGAGAAAGTCAGAATTGCGAGATATAAACTCCCAATTGCGAGAAAAAAAGTCAGAATTGCAAGAAAAAGTCTGAATTGTGAGATATAAACTCCCATTTGCGAGGAAAAAAGTCAGAATTGCGAGATGAACGCGCAATTGTGAGAAAGTCAGAACTGTGAAGAAAAATGTCAGAATTGCGAGGGGAAAAAAGTCAGAATTGTGAGAGAAACTCACAATTGCGAGAAAGTCAGAATTGCGAGATATGATGCAATTGCAAAAAAAAGAATTGCGAGATGCAATTGCAAGAAAAAAGTCAGAATTGCGAGAAAAAGTCTGAATTGTGAGAAAGTCTGAATAATATAAACTCCCAGTTGCAGGAAAAAGTCAGAATTGCAAGAAAAAGTCTGAATTGTGAGATATAAACTCCCAATTGCGAGAAAAAAAGTACGAATTGTGAGATATAAACTCGCAATTGCGAGGAAAAAAGTCAGAATTGCGAGATATGAACGCGCAATTGTGAGAAAGTCAGAACTGTAAAGAAAAAGTCAGAATTGTGAAACTCACAAATGCGAGAAAGTCAGAATTGCGAGATATGAACGCGCAATTGTGAGAAAAAAAGTCAGAATTGCGAGAAAAAGTCAGAATTGTGAGATATAAACTCCCAATTGCGAGAAAGAAGTCAGAATTGTGAGATTAAAAATCGCAATTATCTTTTAAAATGTTTTACTCCGTGGCAGAAAGAAGCTTACAAGCTTTGCATCACAGGAATAAATTCAAACACTTCTTTTAAATGGTAATAATTTAACAATACTACAGTTTTAATGTATTTTTGATCAAATAAATGCAGTCTTGATGAGCATAAGAGGCTTCTTTAACCCTCTACCGCACGCATTATGATAAATCTATAAAAAAATTATTTGACTCTTTTTCTTTTCTTAGAATGGCTTAACTTAAAGTGCTGTAAAAAAAAAAATTTGGAAAAAAATATTATTTAAGGTACTTTATGATATGTTGCCATATGGCAACAACGTACAATAGTGGAAATAACTTAGAAAGTGTAAGTGTATATAACTGATATTTTCCTCAGAAATGTTGTTTGTATTGAATCAAATGGTGCTATTATAAGCTTTAGCAGTAATTATAAACAATACCTTACACTTATTTTCCAACATCTTGTGCTTTTCCATTCTCTTTTGCTGAATAATCCTTTATATTCTATAAATTTCATTACATTTTTCATGAATATTATTTAAATTGCAAATGTAGACAGTTAAAACAAATCTAATACTGTTCATCATGTATCATAAACATTGACATAAAACCAAAAACATTGCAGTTCATGAAAATTAAACATTACGCAATCTTATGAGAGGAAGGTTATGAACATGAACCCACCATAATCCTTGAAACTTCACAAAGCATTTTTTTTTCAGAGGTGAGACACATGTACACATCACATTTGGTGCACTTCACCCTAACAATACACTTACAGCCACTTGAGCCACTTGCCTTTTTGAGACACTATGGTAGGCCAGTGGTTGGTCTGGGCCAGTAGTACTGGCTGTGATGGCAGGTCTCTGATATGATTTAATCCATAATACAAATGCCATGGCAGTCCTTAACATACGACTAATCAACATTATATCACTAGCATGAATGTTTTTATTGTTACAGCTTAACAGACTGCAGCTAACTTTTGCTAGCTATCTAACCTATTATAATAATGTCATTCCATTATTGCGCAGTGTTGTCATATGGCAACACAGACATTTTCTCGATTTACCAAAAACTAATTTCATAACTTTTTTGAGTGGTGAATATGTCATCATACCTTACCTGAGATGATGTTAACATTTTTTTTGTGAATGTGACATGGGCGGGTCCTTGTTTGTTACTGACGTTTTAGTTTGCTTTCAGCAACTACCGACAAGAGACAGCAGTCTGTCAGATATCGCGTCACAGAAAAAAATTGCATGTGATGTGACTTAACCAAAGCACATCATTGGCTAAACTAAGGTTTTCTCTTACCAACAAAAAAAACTAGAATGTTCTCTTAAAGAGACGGTGGCAAGGAAATGAACACAAAGAGTATGTTGCCATATGGCAACACTATGCGGTAGAGGGTTAAAAGAAACTTTTAAATGGTAGCTAATGAAGGAACTTGGTTTGTCAAGCTTTAAATCACTGCTCCTTCCTACAACATATTCTGACAGTCATAGCAATTGAACAATCACAACACATGGGCAGGACTGGCCTGTGTCCATGTGTTATGACAAAAAGGGCAATATTGCGTCAAATGGGCGTCAGCTGTGTTGAAGCACTTGTGCTGCATCTTCCCGATTGCTTTGCCCAGAGCACCTGATCCCCTCAGGTAATTGTATTGCTGCTGTCTGCCTCTTTAAATATAGACTTTTTTTTAATTGTGGTAGACAGTGAGGGGGTTCTGGAGGATGGGACACTATTCCCCAAACACACGCACACAGTCTCTTATATAGGAAGCTAATTGTAGAGGACTTAAGTGAAGCTCAGCATGGTTTACTCTGACTGCCAGATGAACAGCGAGTTTTGTTTAGGGAGCTTTTGAACCTCCGATCAGTCGATCATGAGAGATGGACCTGTTCTGACTCACGTGGACCAGTACGTCAAGCTTATTTTACGCCCTAAGTTTCTAATCCTGGAAATAACTCTGATGCAATAACAAAGAAGAACTAACAACAAAACCTCCCTTTCAGAGCGTGTTTTGTCGAGGGTGTGGTGTTTTATGTAGTATTGTGGAAAATCTCTGTAAATTAATGTTGTGCAGTCATCTGTTTTGGGGTTCATTAGGATTGGCTCCTCATATGTTTGACTGACAGGTCTTCTGTGACATGATCAGCTCCCTGGTGGTTTGAAAACGTTTGTTTATTTGAGTATCCCAACCAGATCAACACAGCAATGTTGGCCAATGATGATCTTGGTTTCTATCCAAAGTTGCAAATTTAACTAGGAATATTGCATAAAACATTTGCGACTGAAGTTCGGTTTCCATCCCATGTGTTCAAGAGAACAAAATCATCATTTCCTGAGAAATTAGTGCAGAATCTGTAATAAAAATGGAAGTTGCTGCAATCGGGGAAGCCACTGTCACTCTTTTTTCATACATCATAAATGACTTGCCTGTTAGAGCTTGCAGACGAAACACAATAAATGCTGTCTTGCATTATAGGAGGGAATTATTCCAAATCATTCTGATGACAGACTTCGTCTCAGGCGTTTCAGAATGACCAAACATTTGAGATGCTGTGAGTTTTTGTTGCACATTGAGGGATTTTTTCAGTAAACTTGTTTTGATCTTTGTTTATACGCATGTCTTCTTATTGGATAAACAAATTATCCCACCTCAGTGGAGTGCTTATGTTTTTTTTTTTATGCACATTTTTACAATTTATGCATCTTGGCATTTCCAACCAGCATTTTTTTTTAATGTGATATCCCAAAATTCGCATAAAAATAGGTGGATGGAAACATGGCTAATGTCAGACAAGGGGGGTGCTTTAAATATTATAATTTTTTCAATTCCATTTGGTGTTTAATTTTACTTTCTATTTTTAAATATTTCGGGTAATACTTTATAATAACTTTAAAAAGTCTTAAATAAGCACAATAAAATGTTTAAAGGTGCCCTCGAATGAAAAATTGAATTTATCTTGGCATAGTTAAATAACAAGAGTTCAGTACATGGAAATGACATACATGAGTCTCAAACTCCATTGTTTCCTCCTTCTTATATAAATCTCATTTGTTTAAAAGACCTCGAAGAACAGGCGAATCTCACATAACACAGACTGTCACGTAACAGTTGGGGGGTACGCCACCAATATTTGCATATGCCAGCCCATGTTCCCAACATTGTGAAAGGCATTACACAAGGGCAGCCAGTATTAACGTCTGGATCTGTGCACAGCTGAATCATCAGACTAGGTAAGCAAGCAAGAACAACAGCGAAAAATGGCAGATGGAGGGATAATAACTGACATGATCCATGATAACATGATATTTTTAGTGATATTTGTGAATTGTCTTTCTAAATGTTTCGTTAGCATGTTGCTAATGTACTGTTAAATGTGGTTAAAGTTACCATCGTTTCTTACTGTATTCGGAGACAAGGAGCCGTCGCTATTTCATTTTTAAAAACTTGCAGTCTGTATAATTCATAAACACATCTTCATTCTTTATAAATCTCTCCAACAATGTGTAATGTTAGCTTTAGCCACAGAGCACTATCAAACTCATTCAGAATCAAATGTAAACAATATAACAGTATACAATACTCACATAATCCGACGCATGCATGCCGCATGCATGACGAACACTTTGTAAAGATCCATTTTGAGGGGTATATATAGCTGTGTAAACTTTGTTTAGGCACTGTTTAAGGCAAGCGCGAGCTCCGTGGGCGGAGAGCACGAGATTTAAAGGGGCCACACAGCATAAATCGGCTCATTTTTAATGATGCCCCAAAATAGGCAGTTAAAAAAATTAATTTAAAAAAATCTATGAGGTATTTTGAGCTGAAACTTCACAGACACATTCAGGGGACACCTTAGACTTATATTACATCTTGTAAAAAAACATTCGATGGCACCTTTAACAGATCTGTATTTCAAATACTTTGATTTTGTATATTTTCATAAATTCACATATTATGAAACTTTGACATTTGACCTTTCTAATCAGGGTCCATTTTTTTTTAATACTAAAATGAAAATCATTAATAGTCATAATGTCAATGCAAAAAAATTGTAATGGTCCAAATAGCAGAATTCCTTTATGCTGGTATTTTATTTATTTTATTTTATTTATTCAAAATGTTAATAAATTCACATATGAAAGTTTGATGTTTGACGTTTCAAACAAACTCCAAAATTAGTCAATTTCTGAATACGAGTAAACACCCCCCCCCCCCCCCCCCCCCTCTTTTTTAACTTGATTATTTAAATACCTGATTATAAGTATTTAAACCAGTTGGTCATTCCTTTTTTCTAGGAATTAGCAAATGTACAAATAAAATAAGTGCAAATATATGGCTGAAGTTTCTTTTTCTAACCGTTTGAATCTAGACTGAGTAAACCCAGCCTGATCTGCCGGCGATTTGATTTCGCCCAGCAACTCAGTCTGGAAACCTGTACATTCATTTCTACTGCTTCTGTTACCTTTTTGCGGGAACCAATCACAGACTGGCTTATCACCTTGCTCGCTATTGGCGGGTATAACACGATGACGATAGAGAAGCGACGGCAAGCACGACCGTCAATCCAATTCCTTTTAACCTCTCGACGATGCTGAATGACTTCTTTAGTTTAGCAAACAAATCGCTCGAGTGGGTGTAAATACCACTCACTTTCATGTTTTTTTTTGCACAACCTGCAAAAATCGCTCGATGCCATTGCTGCTTCTGCAAACCGCTGATCAATGCTACAAACCAACACAAACTAAACTGCAAAGTACGTCACCCGGATCGTTGATCTGATTGGTTGAAGGACTATCCAATTGCATGAATAATGCTCGTTGATCACGCCTCTTGTGCAGTAGAAAATACATAGCAAACTCCCCAGACCAATGTTCAGTTTTAAATTGAGCTTGGTCTGGTGATAGCCAGACAAGTGTGAATCCACATTAAAGGCTAAATTATACTTAGTTTTTTATGCGTACCATAACGTACACGCACAGTCGAACTCGCATCCTTGCAAAGAATATTTCATTTGTCTCGCACACATACGCAGGCGTTCAACACATGCAAAGTTTTGAGCAATCTCTCGCCACAAGTTACAACCCATTTAAACATATTTGTATTCTTTCATGCTAGATTTCTATAAGTGAGGGTACTTTCTAATCTCTTCACACAATCTCTCATTTATGTAGGCCTCTATTGTCACAGTAGGTTTTTTTTTTTTTTTTTTTTGACTACCTTGTGATTTGACGCCCATAAGTAATGTGGGAAAACTAATTACTACTGCAAGAAATTAATGTACGTGTGTGTAGAGAACTGACATCACATATGTTGTACTAGCGGAATGATTTTTTTTATTTATTATTTTTTTCTTTCAACAGCAGATTCTTGTAGCATTGATCCTGTCTTGAGCTGCACAAGCCAAATAAGTAAGATGAAAAGATGATAATCATAACCACTTCATTTTCAGTGTGTGTTCCTTATTCTAAAGCCTTAATTTTAGCTATAAAAAATCTGATTATAAATGAAAATGATTGATTTGGTTTATTTATCTAAAAAAAAATTTGCTTAAAATTTATATTTAAAACCAGTGCCATATCTACATACAGTCCAACCTCAGTTCTCTAAATAAAAACGCAGACAGAGGGAGCCGAGATCATGTGCAACAATAGACATTGGCGAGTCTGTCAGGTTAGGGCTGTGAGATCCAAGGCCTGCGGTCAGTGGAGCTGTGTTTGGCCCTGGCAGAGCAGGAGGGTTTATGGAGGAGTGAGGGACTGCGTCCTCGCTGCCGCTGACAGGCCTGTTTTAACTAGGCAAGCCAAGACAGATTGCATATATTCTATACTGCTTATCCTTCCTCCAAGCCTCGCGTACCCCTTTCCCGACACTATCCGCAGCATGCTGCTGATGGGAGCCTCGTAAATTCACTGGATTTAGTGATTTGTCGTTCCATTTGTTGAGATCTTTTTCTATTGGTTTGTTTGTGCATTGAAGGAACTAAACCTGCCTCATTTGTTCTGATATGCTGTACTAAGTAACTGCTATTGTTGCTGTTATCCTAAAACAGATAAATGGTTTTTATTTGTGTAGCTGCACTGTTCAGTAACCATTTTCACAAACGAGATTAAATACTTTGTCTAAAACAATTTGACTGCCAGGGTTTTTCTTACATTTTAAATTGAATTAATTTACTTTACTTTAAATTTATTTATATATATATATATATATATATATATATTATATATATATAT
The DNA here is from genome assembly GCA_028476615.1 of Culter alburnus. Taxonomy (NCBI): domain Eukaryota; kingdom Metazoa; phylum Chordata; class Actinopteri; order Cypriniformes; family Xenocyprididae; genus Culter; species Culter alburnus. Next base: position 8,048 of record JAOTNS010003375.1, read on the forward strand.
ATGTATATATGTGTGTGTGTGTAATCATTTTGATATATTTATTTAGTATCACCAGATTTTTGGGGGTCTGTATCAGCTATGGTTGTGATTTGTTTTGTCTTTTCGCAAGAGCTGAGAGTGTATTCACTGCTTCTTGCCAATTCATTTGGCCAACGCTAAACAGATGCTAAGCACCGAACATCACTCACAAAAATCACATACCCTGAGGCCACAGCAGGCCACACGAGCAGAGGAACTTCAGTCCAGTCCATCAGCTGTACAGGTGGCAGCACTGCAGGCCACTCGCGCTCGTACCGTTTATTATACAAACTCACAGAGCGCCTCATCACCTGCAGATCATTCACAAAAAAAAACTAAAAACATTTGTATATTTACCAGAATATTCCTTTATGGAATATACATTTCCACCTATCATTTGAGGGTCTGATTGTTTTTTGTTTTTTTTTTTAACCAATTTTTGAGCCGCCAACCCATAGCTAGACTGTAGTTTTGTTTTTAGTTTTAATTTAATTGGAACTAACTACTGGACTGCTATTTAGTCAGTGACACTTACGCATAACAGTGATTTATGTTACAATAAAAGCACTTCATAAATATAATGGTGACACAAGCAGTTAACATAAAATTACACTTGTTCAAAAGTTGTTGGTTGTTGGGTTGGTGAGATTTTTTTGTGTTGTCAAGTAATTAATATTTTTTCATCAAGGATGCATTAAAGACATTTATAATGTTACAAAATTTTCTATTTCAAAAAATGCTGTTTGAACATTCTATTTATCAAAGAATCCTGAAAAAAAAAACATTGATAATAGATGTTTCTCAGCCTATTAGAATAATTTCTGAAGGATCATGTGACACTGAAGACTGGAGTAATGATGCTGAAAAATTCAGCTTTGCCAACACAGTTATAAATTGCATTTTAAAATGTATTCAAATAGAAAACAGTTATTTTAAATTATAATAAAATTTCAGAATATTATGTTCTTACTGTATTTTTGATTTTTAAAAAATGCAGCTTTGGTGACTAAAAATCTTACCAATCCCAAACTTTTGAACAATAGTGTAGGTTTAGTATATTATTTTTTGGAATTTTTCAGTTATAATTATTCATAACACCTTTTTATATTAAAACCATTCAAATTACAGACCACTTGAAATCCTTCATGGACCACTAGTGGTCCTCAGATTGAGCCATTTGAGAACCTCAACTTTAAGATTGTGCTTTTCAAATTCTTCTAAAATACAACATCTTATTGTTTTATTTGCAGGAACAGTTAAAGTGTTACTCGTACACCTTTTTCATTTTACCCCAGTAAGTCAGTTATATACATATATTATATTGCTTTAAAAAGTAAAACTCAGATTCTTTGAACTAATTGGCATTTTATAAATATGCAAATGGCCAATACAGTTACCTGACCGCTCTTTTCTCTCAGCGCATCAGCAGTCGGGTTAGCCGTGTCTGTGCGTTGCGCTGGCTTCAGTTAGCCTGGGAGCCAGCAGATGGTGTCCTTTCACCAGGGTCAGCGGGGAAGCTCTACTCTCCCTTAAAACCCTTCTCCAGCTCTCTCAGTAGCGGGCAGAGGCAGCAGTGTCCAGGCCGGGCCAGCTCAGCCCAGCTCCATGCACTAAGCTGTATTAAAAACCTAATTAAGTTGCGTGCCAGTAAATGGAGGGAGGTTATTGGATTTGCAGCCTTAGCTGCTGGACAGCCTTCTAATTTAATCAGACTCCCGTTGTGAGTCCAGCTTCAGAGATGACTACGGGAGTTTTCTCTTTTTTTTTTTTTTTTCTTCTTTGGGACAGTTTATGGGAGTCAAAAACAAACTAACACGACCCTGAACAAGTGCACGGGTCGTGCGCATTGGATGGTAAAGCAGATAAATATGGGGGAGATTGAGAGGCGTTTGACATTTGCTGATTAAGGGGTGGTGTGATTGTATAATAGGTTAATGCAGCATGTCTGTCTCCAGAGGTGCAAAGGTGCTGCAGATGGCTTGTGTGTGAGGTGAGGGAATTAGCTGCTGAATTACACAACCTGCCTTAAATGCTTCAGGATGCCTGACATTATACTGGCTGAGGCCACAGAGCTTATTATACTGGACTTTCAACATACTGACACTCTCAGCATAAAGATCTAACATTGTTTTTAGATTCAACAAGAAATATATATTATTAATTTCTCTGGAATATTTTAGTGACATTATGTCAGGCTTATAATTTGATTTTGCTGAATCATGAAAAAGTATTAAAGGCACAATATGTAAGATTTTTTTTTTTTTTTTTTTTATTAAAATATACAAAAACCACTAGAACAGTTATATATTTTGTTGACTTGTGTACTTACATTATCCCAAATGTTTCCAAGAATGTTTAAATCCAGAGAAATAAGCCATTTTAATCAGGACATGGACCATGTCCACATGCTGTCTATCAATGACATCTTACCTGCGTTACCCTCAATTTCCAGTTTTATTTTCTAGAAACCATGGAAACACCAAAGACGCTTTAATATATTATATGTTTTATTAGACAGGTGAGCAACTGTTTAGATACAGTCATTGACAGAAAACGTATCATGTTATATAGCTCAACACAGTACGTCTTATTATTTAAATCTCGTTTTCTTGATTTACAGCGAGTACCATGTTTTACCATGGCTAATATTGATCTAGCTTACTGCAATGTGCAACAAGTGTCTCATAGCAGCTGCCGAGCGAATGCACAGAGTAGCATTATAACAACGTTCAACACACAAATGTATCTAATGTGATAAACAGCACTGCTTGACACCTACATACGCTTGACCGGAAGAAGCGGATTTCTGCCCGAGTCCCGTTGGATTCTTTTCCACCAGCAGTAGACGTGAAGACAACACCTCCCATGATTCCTTGACATCAAGGCGTCATCAAGCTACGCCTTTGTTTTGAATAAGCAACCTCTAGTGGTTAAAAATTACATACTGTGCCTTTAAGAGTCATTCCATTAATTCTTGTTTAATAATGACAATGTTTAATTGCTGACTGCTTTGAAAAATACTCCAATATTATTAGACACATACGCTAGTGTTAGTATGAGTTTAGTAACAAAACGTTTGGAATCATTATGATTTTTAAAATATGTTTTGAAAGAAGTGTCTTATGCTCACCATGGCTTATCAGAAATACAGTAAAATTAGTAATATTGTGAAATATTTTTACAATTTACAGTAACTGTTGTCTATTTGAATATATTTAAAAATGTAATTTATTCCTGTGATGCAATGCTGAATATTTTCAGTCTTCAGTGTCACATGATCCTTCAGAAATCATTCTAATATGCTGATTTGGTGCTCAAGAAACATTTATATTATTATTATCAGTGTTGAAAACCGTGTGCTGCTTTAATATTTTTTTAAGTGTCTTTACTGTCACTTTTGATCAATTTAATGCATCCTTGCTGAATAAAAATGTTAATTTCTTTAAAAAATATATATATTATTGACCTCAAACAAACTTTGAAAGTTTGTGTACTGTATATTAACATTTATTAACATTAACATTTTTAAGTTTGGGGTAAATGGGGACTTACAGTATGGGGTAAGGGGACTGTAAAGTCATGTATTTGGATCCATAAGCTCGCTGTATTTTTTGTTTCAAAAATCTTTATCTGAGTCATAGATGTCAAAGTCATATACATTATACAACTCATGTCATATACAGTACAGAAATTTATACAGTAAGTATGCCATATGTCTGCACATAGAG
>JAOTNS010003376.1:0-17647 GCA_028476615.1 Culter alburnus
GAATCAGGTAAAAATAACAGTGAACTCAATGCATTTTGAAAGTAACACACTTCCCGCTGCCATGTTGATGGCGCTATAACTTTGACTCACAATAGTCACATCCATGTGATCGGCTTCCTACAAGGAGCACACAGCTGAAGTTTCATAAACATCAATCAATGTATGCAGAGGTTATAACACATTTCCTGTTTCCCTTTTCTCGCCATACATTTGTTGCCTCGCCATGGCCAAACCGTTCGAGATATCAAAAATCCGCTCGCAATTTTACATCCTCAAAGTCTTGACTTCATTCTGACTGAGTTTGGTGGTGATCGGATTAATCACTTAGGAGGAGTTTATCAAATTCCAGAGTGTACGTTTTTCAAACAACCCATAATAGCAGACTTCCTGTTGAGCCGGCGTATAACTTAGAGCATGAAAGTTGCTCGGCCCGATGAGGTCTATATGAGTACAGAGTTTCATACAAATACATGCAAGCGTGTTTGATATATAGACCAAGTTTTCGGACACCATTCAAGGGGGCGCTGTTGAGCCCCCCTGCCACACCCGGGTCCCATCCTTTGCGTCATCCTAATGGCCGCAGATTCCAATGTGTGTGCCAATTTTCAAGAGTTTTTGAGCACGTTAAGGCCACCAAAAAGCCCCGGATGACGGAAAAAAAATAATTCTCCTTAGAAAAACAAAAGGGCCCTGCGCCTGAGTGGCTTGGGCCCTAAAAAAGTAATGCAATAGTTACTCTCTCTGGTAATTAGTTACTTTTATAATAATGTAACTCAGTTACTATTTGTGAGAAGTAACCATAACTAATTACTTTTTTAAAGTAACATGCTCAACACTGGTCGTGACACTCACTTAATAGGAGATGGCACTTCAATATGGCCGCGTCAGATCTCTCACTTGGTCTGCAATGCAAGCGAACATAGCAGATGTCAAATATTGTTAGCAGAGCAACAATGGTAGCTAAATGTAATTTAAAAGTTAAAACTACAAATGTTTTTCATCTATACAGTAATTGTTTGATATAAGTGAAAACCGTGTATTTATTTAGGAAGATCACCTCAGGAAGTTTTCTCACAGGAAAGGAGACAAAATGAATATTGATTAACAACCGGATTAATCCAGTTTGGCAAACCAACAGTGGGTTACTATACCCGGCAGGCTGGGTAGTTTGTGAGGAGGTGCTTTATTTCTACTGTCAGTGAAACTTAACCCATGGGTTACTCAACAATGTGAAAATAACCCAACAAAATGACCCAACAGGCTGAACCCAGCAGGCTGCGTAAAAAATAACCCAGCAAATTTTAGTGTATAAATAACTTTTTTAGGTAGATTTATTTATTTATTTATTTTTTTACTGTTTAAGTGTCATAATAGGTGTTTGAACTGACTTGTACATTTTCAGGGGCTTCCAGTAAGAAGACCTTTCAAATCTATGGTGAGTCTCGTGTCCTTGCACAGTCATTAGATTTTTTTATGTAAGATGTTTTTGTAAACTAGAGTGTTTCTCACAGAGTGTCTGACCACATGTGATGAGATCGCCCCCCACAGGAAACCAAGCTTCTGAGAAGGGTCGAAACCATCTTTCCACTGAAAAAAGTGTTTGATGTTTGTCACATCTAAAAAATCGATCACAATGTCAAATTAAAATTATCTCCAAAAATCCACACATACAATCAAAAGAATGTTTTAGGAAATAAAATGTTTTTAATCAAGCTCTTGCTTCACACCTCCAAAAACACATTTTATCCAAGGCAGAAATGTGGAAATCCTGGTGTAGACATTGGGTAGTGTAGGGGAGTCACAGTTGTTTGGCTGATTGAATGAAACGACACCAACTGCAACTTTGTTGCACACCAAAGGTCCTCCAGAATCACCCTGAGAAGTGGAAAAAGTTACAGGCCGTGAATAAAATCAAACAGCTATACTATTTTTGATTTGTCTAGAATATACTTTGTACCTGACAGAATCCTCCACGACCACCTGCACACACCATCCTTGAGGTGGAGTATGTTTTCCCCCAGTACTTCTGACATGCTTTTTTATCAATGATTGTGACATCCACCTCCATAAGTTTAGCACTCGCTGTACCATCTGTGTTTTTTCTTCCCCATCCTGCAACACTGCATTTGGCATTGGCCTTGATGTCCTTATCTTCTTTGGTATGGAGATCCAGTTGACTTTTTTTGCTCTTTTTGACCTTACATGTAGCTACAGCACATAATTCAATGATTAAAGCTGAGAAATTTTTATTCAAATGATTGCTTGAGAATGCAGTTTTTATTCCAGTTCTACGATCACATCTCTATAAGGCTTTGTTCAGACAAAAATTTTCTGACATATCTGAAATCAGTTTTTTTTTTTTTTTTTGTAATTTGAAGCAAAACAACCAAATAAACAAACAAACATACTAAATCAATGATATTTAAAATCCCAATTTGAACCACATCTATATGTGGTTTTCTGATCTAAATCCAGAATACATCTCAGTCTCTTAGACTCTAAACGGTCAGATCAGGTTTCAAGTTGTTGTATATTGCTTGAGTCATTATATGGCCAACAATGTAGATACACAAGATATTGACATCACTGAATTAACTTCATCACATGTAAAATGAACTGTCAGTCCTATAAATCAGATCTGAAACCAAATTGAATTTGTGAACAATTTGAACAAAGCCTAGGGGATCAGGACATTCAGGATACTTTTCTCTTAATTCCTCACATGGTTAACAATTGTTTTCTTGCATTTTGCCATGCAAAACCTAGCTGAGTCATTTACCTGAAGTAGCATGATGACATTTAGCAGACTTTCAGACTCAAACGCAGGGTGGATGTGGTAGAACTTGACAGCCACACGACTAGAACCATGATTGTGATCATGAGCTCCAAACACAACTGTCAGCTTCTCTCCTCTGTCAAGATGAGAAAGAAAACATGTATTTTATTGGTATAAGTTCTGATCAAAACTGAGACTTGCATTTCAGGCCTGATCTATAACAATATGCATTTACAACCATTTACAGTATGCATTAACAAACTTTGTTTTGATGCTTCCATTGTAAAGTTACAAACAAATAGCTCAACTTTAGCTTTAGTTTAAGTAAAATACATTTTGGGTTCAAACAATAATTGGCGGACTGCCTAGAAGTCGGGTATGCACTAGGTTGGGTACTATATGTGTCATTTCAAAAGTAGTCACACCAAGTGTAGACCCTTTTGCAGCAGTCCGGGACTCTTTGACTCACAATGAAATTTTACTGAACTGAACAAAAAACGCACTCTGTAAAGCAGTGTGCAGCCGTCATGACAAACTGTTCAGACACAAGGAAGCCACCGCATATGTGTTCATTACTTCTTTGTATAGAAACCATGTAGGGTCTTGAATGAGGCCTGGCTTCTGCGCCGTTCACTATACCCACATTGACAGATGCTGAGAGAGAAATTAACGTATGTTGGTTAAATGAGAAATAGACTAGAATTAAATGGACTTTCAGATGAAGTCAGTGAGCGTAGTGAGAGCACTGCTAATATTACATAACTTAAAAGTGCACATTTATGGTAAATGTCAGACTTACATGGAAGGGTTAGATATGGTAGCAGCATGACTAGCAAAAGCACAGAGACGATCATGATGCTGTTCTGAGAAGGTTTCTCTATAGTGCTGAAGTTCTTCTCAGTGTTGATGATGGTATTTAACAGAGATGGGCACTCGAGTTAGAGACTCGGACTCGAGTCGCACTCGAGTCGCATTTTAACAGACTTCAGACTCGGACTCGGACTCGACCTGAAATGGTTCCAGACTTGACTCGACTCGGCACAAAAGACTCGAAATATTTAAAAAACGACTCAAGTCTTTTACCCTTAACTACTGATATAATAAATAAAGAATTTGTGTTGTGTTAAATGGTTTTATAATATCTGCATCACATTTCCTTACGTGTCGAACTTGTGGTAGATTGGACATAGAATTTGATTACGTATGTCCATGCGCGTAAACTCCGAAATGTCATAAAAGTCCCATGCAACATGACGGGAGACACCGTGCCATATGTTCTTTCATTTGGGTTTATTAACACGTCAGATCGGCTAGATGCACAGAATGTGGGAAATCAATTAAAGACACTGGAACAACATCATCAAATTTTATGAGACATCGCATCCACAAAGGTTAGTCACATTAACTCACACAACTAGCTATTATACAGTGGTGTAGCTGCATGGCTTATTTGGATTGCCAGCCTGTTAAAATTTGAACAAAACAAATCTAGACTTTAAACCTAGCACTACGTTTTATCATTCTTTTCATATTATTTGCAGTTTTTCTATTTCTTAATGTGTGTCCATAAGAGAGAGAGATAGAAAGAGATGTTAGTCCATTTATTACTTAAAGCTCATATTTTAACGTATCAAAATCAACATGTGTAGAGTTTATTGACATTCTTAAACATTCCAAAGTTTGATATTTTCTGATAATGACTGTCCTCAATAACAACGAAGCTGTATAACAAACCGTGACTCTTTGGCGCCATCTTGCGTCCACTTAGCGACTGTATTGAAAATGACTCGTGTTGCCAGGACGACTGTTTTGTACATTGCAATGGATTATAAAGTAGTGATGTCCAAATGAAGCAATGAATCAGTATTGAACCACTTCATCAATTGTTTTGAAAATGGGTTCATTCATTCAAAGCTTCGTTTCAGTGACATCTAGTGGTGAAATTGTAGATAGCAATATAATGTCTGTATGAGTGTAACTAGGGTTTGTGTGAATGATGTAAATAAACCAGCCACAACTAAATAAGCCAGGTGCAGTAGGATAACCAAGGTATAATAAAGCACCTTATTAGGACTGGTCAGATAAAAATGTTCCCACATTGGAGAACAGGTTCTCTTCCTAGCTGGCTCCATGATGATGATCAAACAATGCAGTGATAATAACAACTATGCAAACTCCTAATACAACAAACCCACATCTTGTGCATCATTTTGGGTGTCTACATAGTCCTATTACGCGCCTAAAAAGCTGCTGAAGCGTGCGTGAAGCCTCTCGCGATGCGAAGCAGTATCGACTGGTCTGAACCATGAACCATCGACTGGTCTGATTCACTCAGAGAACCGAAGCAGTTGCTGCTTCGGACGTCATCGGTCACGTGTGTTTTTCCGCACCAAAGCAAGCTCCGAAGCAGTAGTTCAAGAAAAATGCTGCGCCGAGTTCGAAGCTTGTGTCGGAGCATCGGTGTCAGGCGGCCATCACTATTATAAAGTAACAAACTGGATGTACATTATCCCTTACATCATAGGACCTTAATTTCAAATAAAACAGATTATAGAAAGATCATATTATTTTGTCTATATAATACAACAAGGATAAAAAATAGGATTTGATTATGAGAATTTTTTTTTTTTTTTTTAATTACTCGAGACTCGACTCGGACTCGTGACAAAAGAATCCAGACTTGACTCAGACCCCAGTGATAAAGACTTCAGACTTGATTCGGACTCCAGCTTAAAGACTTCAGACTTGACTAGGACTCCAGATAAAAGACTTGTGAACATCTCTGGTATTTAACATAAAGTGGTCTGGTTTAGACCCTTAGTAGTGCTCGTACTTCCTCTTTCACAGCTTCCTGTGGGCCTCACTTTGCACTAAAGTGGAAAATATAGGTGTTATATTTGCATTCTTGATGGTAGTAGACTAATCTGCCCATGTGTGATGTAATCCATGTCTAATATTTATTGTAAATTCTGTTAGAGGTGAGAAATCAGTTGAGAGCTTAGTAAAACTGACACACTATCTGTGGTTAGATCTCTAAAGGAGGTCGCACACCGGACGCGAAGTTCAGCGCCGCGCAGCGCCGCGCCACGTCTTTAAAATTCGAACGCATTGTTTTCTATGAGAGTACGCACACCGGCGGCGACATTCGGCGACACAAACGACTCAGGAAGTTGTTTAAAATCCTGCCGCGCCACAGAGCGCCATGTACATTGTTTTACATTAAATGTATATTATATTTCTCTCAAATCGTCGTTAATGTACATACTGACTTCACCCTGTGCTGCAAGATACATCAGTTTCACATTCTTAGTTTAACAGCTTGAATAAAGTCTAAAAATGTATAATAAACGTAGCATTTTCTTTCCTTTTGCTTTGTTGTGCCATTTTTCCATGTACACTAACCTCAGTGCGAAATATTAAAGCATAGGCATGTAACGTTTCCCTGTTGACGTAAAACACTCCCATTGTGCAGCTCTTCTATCAGGAGTCGATTCAAAATTGAGCTCGCACGTATATAATGTGCGCGGCTGGTGTGCGATACCTGTGAGTTGTCAGAGACGCGACGCTGCGCGGCGCCGAGCTTCGCGTCTGGTGTGCGACCCCTTAAGACTTGCCAGTTTTTTAAAAACTTTTGTTGGAAGATTTTACAAAGCTCTTTATTTTACACTCAAATCATGGTGGCTTTTCCAGGAATGTTTTTATATTATTATTATTATTATTTATTTTGACCTGTCCGAAAAACGGTTTTATTTATAAAATTAAATATGAATAAATTTTTATGAAGCAGCACAATTTATGATATTATTCCTGTTTTAATGGGGTTTTTTTTATTACTGTAATTTTTAGCTAGCGTTTTGGGGTATTTAAGTTTTCTCCATGCAATGAGATTCTGCAAGCATGACTGGACAGTGAGGATGTTGCCTAAATTATATATGGTGACAATGAAAATACCTTGACTATAACTGATGCTTACCATATGATATGTTTACTTAAAGAAGGTTTATGGAAGGTTTATTATCATTTCTTCCTTTTTTATAATTCCATGTAGACACGTTTCAAATTTTTTCATGGATCCATTGAAGATATGCTGAAATCTTAGTATACACATTAGGACGCTCAGGTGAATTAAGCCCTGGATATAATTTGTTTTTTTATGTATAGCACAGTCAAACACACAGCCTTGCAAAGTATACTTCATTTCACTTGTACATATATACAGGCGTTCGACGCATGTGCAGTTTTGAGCAATCTTTCGCCTCGAGTTTTTGAGCGAAGCATTTGTGTAAGAAAAATATCCATATTTAACATGTTATAAAGTAAAATAACTATCTTCCGCCAGACCGCCTTCCGTGCACTGCCTTAATTAAGCTTTGGGTGATTATTTATATAACTCTGATTGTAAAAAAGAAAGTCATACACACCTAGGATGGCTTGAGGGTGAGTAAATCATGGGGTAATTTTCATTTTAAAGTGAACTAATCCTTTAAGATCTTTTCACTTGTCCATTTTTCCTGCTTCCAACTCATGAAATTTAAGAACTGACTTCAGTTTCTGCGTGATATATCCCAGCCCTTGACTGGTGCCATTGTAATGATATAATCAGTGTTATTCACTTCACCTCTCAGTTGTTTTAATGTGTATATTGTGTAACATTGTTTCATACTTTTAGTGGAAGAATCGTGTAGTACAAATGCTAACTGAGATATCTTACAATAGTTCCTCTTCATATTCTCAGAAGAGTTTGACTCTAAACGATGTCAAAGGATTTGCAGCTCTCAAAAAGACATTCTAAGGGTGCATAAAATGGGCCACTCCTTTATTTTATTTTGACTACTTTGTCTTATTATTATTATTTTGTAGGCTTGTGTTACATGTTCACCCTGTTTGGACCATTTCCCGCCACTAGTTTGTTACCTTAGTTCCTGATCACCTTCATTATCACCACCAGCTGTGTTCAATTACCCACCTCGTTTGTCTGTGTATTTAAGCCCTGTGTTTTCAGTTCAGTATTGTTTGGTATCGTTTGTGTTATGTGTGGTTGTGTTTCCTGTTCACCAGTTTGTGGATTTCTTAAAAGACTGTTATTCTTGAATCTTCCTCGTCGTGCGTTTGTATACAACCATAACTGTAATACTTTGAGCTAAAGAAGCTGAATTTATTATACCATATTTGTCTGATTTTATTCCTAATATTGACCAACGGTTTTGCAGTGTTTAGTCTTTCCTCATTTAAATGGATATGAGCCACACTGAATGAATGAAAATTAAAGATGTAACCAAGATGGCCTCCAAGTGAAGTAATGTAAAATGACTTTTGTGCCTCCCATGTAATATTGTAATTATATATGGTTGACAATGAGGACTCTTTGAATAAATGATGCTTGCCATGTGATACTTTATTGAAAGTTACATACGTTAGAATTTAAGAACTCACTTCACATTTCTAATTATGTTGTCGATCCATTCAAGATATGGTGAAATCTTAGTATACACATTAGGATAGTCAGGTGAATTGCAGAGCTTTTCATATGCAAATGATGTGACACCAACTGCAGTGTTTCCACAAACCAAAGGACCTCCTGAATCATACTGTGGAGAAACAGATCAACACATCACTAAAGTGCATACTGTATCAGTTTAAACTTAAGTTCATAAATTAGCTTAACTATCAAAGTATGTGAATCATCTTTTGTACATACACGGCAGGATCCACCATGGCCATATGTGCACATCATCTGTGATTCTTTGTAGTACTTTCCCCATTTATTACTACATTCTCTGTTGTTCATTATATACACATTTGCCTCCATTAGACGATTAGTCGGTAGGCTATTAATCATCTCCTCCCCAGCCGGCAACACTACAGACAGTATCTGTTCCCACGTCTTCTCCTTTCTTTGGTAATGATCCATTTAACATTGTTGTTTAGTTCGACTTTTTCCTGTAGCTGTAATTCAATAACACAGCCGTTAATAATAAGAGATTTAATCATCAAGACTGAACTTCAGTTGATTATACTGCTGCTGTGAGGTTAAAGCCCTGAAGGCCGAAGTGCACTATACTACAAGTGAATTTCTTGCATGTTTTATGCATATTTTACTTTAAGTGCCTCTTAAAGTGGTCCAGTTATGCTATACTGCTTGTATCATCATTTGTAAATTGCTGAGGAAGCACCCAGTGTTAAAATTCAGATATGGTAATGGGCCTTTCATTTCTAACTATAGAGCAATCACAACAGACTGGGCCGTTTGACCAATCAGAGTAGAATAGGCTCGCAGAAAGGAGGAGTTTAGAGAGACTGAATCTTTGAACAAATAATTTTCAGACTCTGAGAAATGTGATGTGCAATGTATATTATGATAAAATTAAAGTGTATTTGATATATGTAAAAGGAGACCTCCAAAAGAAAATTAGCAACCTAAAAAACAGAATTACAGGGGCACTTTTAAAAAGCCTATTTCCTACACTATTTTTTTTCTTTCTGCTGTGTATAGAAATAACAATGAATTTATCAATGATTTTTCAGATATTCTGCATTTTACCCTTTTTTCTTTCTTTTTTCCCCTACATAGCAAAAACAAAGAAAAGACTCTTTTTTTGGCATTTTTTTGTACGTTAGAAAATAATTTAATCCTTTCCGTTATTTCTTACAGCAAGTAATTGCAATAGAAATTCAAATGTCACATTTTAGCTACTGTTTCCTGATCAGAAACTATTTGAACAACTAAAAACTAAAAATATTACAGGTTGTCACCTTCAAAAGCATGATGTCATTCCGATGAGGATTGAATAAATAGTCTGGATGTGGTTCGTAGGACAGCACGTCGATGCGATCTGAACTCTTGCTTAAGTCATGAGCACCAACCAAAACCGTCAGAACCTCTATTCTGTTAAAAGATAAAGTCATGATGGTCATTTATGTCATATGATACACTGTGTGGTTGCACTGCAGTCGTCGTGTCAGTCAAAAGTGATTTCTAAACAAGCTCTTACCCATTCCAACAATGTGCAGCAGTCAAGACAAACTGATCAGAAATGAGGAATCCACCACAGATATGATTCCTGTTCTTCTGAAGAGAAACCATGTAAGGTCTGGAGTGGGGTTTGGCTTCTGTGCCGTTCACTATACCCACATTCACATGAGCTGAGAGAGAGAGAGATAGTGCTGTCAGTCAACTTATTCAGCACATAAAATTAAACATCATCTTAAAAATCATCATAATATACTGTTATATAATCAGTCTCACCAGTGAAGGTCAGGTGTGGCAGCAGAGAGGCCAGCAGGAGCAGAGAGATGATGATGGTCATGATGAAGATGACATTGATTTCTCATGGCAAAACACTGTATAAATATACTGTAAATGGGGGTGGAGTCACTAGAGTCTTTTTTCTTCTTGCAGTATGAGTAACAGAGTGATGTAAAGATAATGTTCCTGTAAGAATTAGGCATGTATGCATGCATTTTGGTACTGATATTTTAGCTCAGAATACAGCTGGTACGCAGTTTGTTACCCTTAAAAGTACAATATCATTCCAAATATCGTACCAAATCATTTTGATCCAGGATATACAAGGACTATCCTTACAATTAGTTGTCATTATGGCTGAAAGACATTCTATGTCAACTTAATCAGCACATACCAATAAAACCCAGCTTATACTACAGCTCTCTAAAATTCTTGATTCTGATTGGTCGACACATTGTAAAAAACATTTTCTATACTTTAGCAATGCACACTGTAAAAAAACTGCTGTAAAAAAACGGCCAAATTTCAACAGTAACAATTTCAACAAGGCAACTCTACACTGCGTTTGAATGCATATCGTCGCTGCCCGATGAAACTCACGTATGTCCAAAACGGTTACTTTTCAGGAAGTGAAAAAACACCGTATTTCAAAAGCAGTTGAATGTAGCGTTGTCATACTTGGTACGGCATCTTTACATGTAACCATATTCTTGCCAGTGTAATGATATAATCCACATTTGACCAAAATTGAGTTTAAATGGACATACGTGCATATTTTACAGTAACGGTGGTCGATACGCGTTCTTCCGATCATTAATTAGAATGGCCAAGTCGCGTTTCATATTGACAGATGAATACGCTCAGTTTATTAAATAGCCTACGTCTTAGTTTATTAAATACGCTTAGTTTAATTAATATTAATTATAAATTTATTAAATGTCTCTTGCAAACTATGAAGGGACAATGAATCAACACTGACATGGTAATGCTAGACAGATACTTTGTTTGCACAGTCCTACCGTAATTTTGTCACTCCTAGACGTACATCTGGCGTCAGGGGGGAAACGTTTACTTGAGAACAGTTGTCAAAAACAAACGTTTGCTGATACTTTACCTCACAGTGTTATTCGGCTATCCAGTGCTGAGCTTCGATGAAACGAGACCGGCGAGATGCTTCCACAGGGCGGGAGATACGCGGCGTGATTGACAGCTTTGACACCAAATGGATATACGTGAAAATCAGATGACATGATTTCACAACTTTTCATTGGCCATTTAGATATGTGAAGCATACTGTATACGGAAATGAACCTGGACATTCAATCCGTCGAGAAAGCTCAAAATCGGCAAAATGGACATACGTGGTTTTCATCGGACAGCAACGATATGGGGAACTCCTCCTCATGAACCGGTGTCTGAAATCATATTTATATGTTATCAAAAAACATATTATCAAATCATGACAATCCTATTGGCTGGCGACAGCCTATGATGTCATCATTGCGGAAGTATATAAGGAGCGCCTAGAGAAGCAGTCAGTATCTTTTTCGTCTTCAGGGACTGTTTTGTTTGAAAGCAAGCGTTACCAAACCGGTATTAAGGTAAGACTTCTCAAGAGGAGAAGGACCGGCAGCTGCACCTAATGGTTCAGGTCTTACTCTTGCTGGCAGAGTAGAGACTAGGGCTGTTTCTCAATTCCAAGAACACAGAGAACAGACTTGCGTTCTTGTAGAGTCCGGTCTTGCCAGACGACCTTGAAAGAACGAAGAACGCATCATTTGAGAATTGAGATGTGCTGCGATCTTGTTGCTCAACTGACCGTCCCAGCATATTATAAGAGGCTCATGCACAATAAATACAACATAACATCACAAACAAATGTCATAACCTATTAAAAACTTTCTTTCATATTATTAAAGACATTGTTTTCATATAATTTTATATCTTTTTATTTCACCTCGTGTATTTATGAAAATGAGTAGCCTTTGTGTTACATGCTTTGTCAATCTTAAGATTATTCTTTATATTCCAAAAAATACTGCAGGCTTTCTTCAGGTTATCACTTTATTAAAATTAATCAAAACAAACGGTTTACTTTCACGAGCCGTCACGTATTTGCGAGCTTGTAGCAGGAATCTCATAAGTGAGAATGAGAACTTTAAAGCTTGCAGGCTTCCGCATGTCGACCGCCCGCAGCGTCTCTGGGATTTTTAACTGTTCGATTCTCTCAGGTTTGCATTCGATGCATCCTCAATATCAAGAACACATCCGGGTACTTTCATGTGTTCTCCGTTCTTGCGTTCTTGAGAATTGGAATGAACTGCGACAGTTAATGATGATGTAGAGCAAGAACACAAGGACGCAAGATCGCTGAAGAATGCATATTGAGAAACAGCCTAGATCATGGGGTTAGATTCAGCAGCAATTGCTTTTCTTGTTCTAAGCCAAACAAGAGAGCAGGAGATGGCTGATGAGGATGAAGATGGTGAGCTTCCTGAATCCTCAAAGCCACCCTGCCCCCGCGTATATACAGCTGTGTGGGATAGTGGAACGCAACTCTGGCAGACTGCAGCTGCCATTGGAGCAGGTTAAGAAAGAAACCGTTTGTGGATTGTTTGTAAAAAGTTTCCTTTTTTTCCATAATCCTCCAACCACCGTAAGCTTTCCATTCCTTCTTGATCTTCATACTGAGATCGAGAAGGCATGGAAGAACCTGTATTCAACTCGTATTCATCAACATCAACAGGTTAATTCGCTGGTGTTGATGGAGTGGTATATGGGTACATGTCGATGCCTCCTACTGATGAGATGGGTGCAATTATCTTGTGATATAGGCAGGCTCCAACGCTCTATACGTGTTGCTTTACACTCAATGTCTGTTTGTAAGCATATCATTTGGACCTGCTGGAATTGGCTTGGTCTCTTTATACTTATAAACCTTGGTTTCCTGTATAGGATGCGGTTTAAGGGCCCTGAAGTTCCATAGGTTGGCTGGAATGATGTATTATTAAGGGTAGTACTTTGTTTGTCCTCTTTTTTGGATGTATTGGCTTCATTCTTTGCAGAATTCACTGAAGACAGCAAAGCTACTGTTCATATGTATTCAGATGTGGGCTTTAACTAAGCCACACTGTTAGCCACCTTATGGTAAATTAGCTTTTGCCTCTGATAAATGCTAGAGTTTTGAGATTTGCTTTCATTAACTTCAGATCAATCAGTTTCAAAAATGAATACAAAACCTGTCCTAATTTAAAGAAAACAAGTTGACAAAAAGATTGAACACAATATTTGGTAATAAAATAGCATAACAAGTGATTAAAGCTATTTTAGCTTAATTTTGGTAGAATGTTAATAATATAATGGCATGCAAGTAAAGCCACAATATCAACTCTGACATCACTGTTTAATTATTTAAATATGTCACAATATGAGGTAATACCTACAGCCCTGACTGCACTGATCAAGCAAATAAACATGACAAACAACAGGATAAATATGTCAAACTATTAAAAGTTTAAAACTAAATGTCATTTTATTATCACTACAGCATAATCTATCTCTTTCTCCTGCTCTCTCTAACCCACATGCACACATGTACAGACTCATGCATGGAAACTTGTTATCAGTGCTGTCTGCGGTATTTATTGATAAAATAAGTTTCGCTGCTGAAAAATACATGGCATTTCTCAGTAGCAAGGTGATAACGTTGCTGTCAGAGACTGCCAAACGTGCCACACAAATTCAGGAAATTCACACACGTGCTCTCTCTGTCTATGTCTCTCTCTCGGTCTATGTCTCTCTCTCTCTCTCTGTTGAAATAAAACACTGACAATATCTTGAGGTGTGGTTATTTTAGTTGGACCAGTCTAGGAAAAAAACTCCTTGAGCTAAAGAATCTCACTTTATTATACCATAATTATTGCAGTTTTTAAAATTTTGTCTTTATGAATATGAGACATAATTGCTAATGTTAAATGACTTTATTGACTTTATTTTTAGACAACTCTATAATACATTACATAAACAAAGTTCACACAACTAATATAACCCTCAAAATGGATCTTTACAAAGTGTTCATCATGCAGCATATCATCATGTAAGTATGGTATTTATTTTGCGGATGTTTACATTTGATTCTGAATGAGTTTGATAGAATGCTGCGGCTAACGGAGCTAAAGCTAACATTACACACTGTTGGAGAGATTTATAAAGAATGAAGTTTCGTTTATGAATTATACCGACTGCAAGCGTTTAATAATGAAAATAACTACATGGTTCTGGTCTCTGTGAATACAGTAAGAAACGATGGTAACTTTAACCACATTTAACAGTACATTAGCAACATGCTAACGAAACATTTAGAAAGACAATTTACAAATATCACTAAAAATATCATATCATGGATCATGTCAGTTATTATTGCTCCATCTGCCATTTTTCGCTATTGTCCTTGCTTGCTTACCTGCATAAAGTCTGTTGATTTGGCTGTGCTGCTCCAGACGTTAATACTGTCTTGTCTAATGCCTTGAACATGGGCTGGCATATGCAAAAATGGGGGCGTACATATTAATGATCCCGACTGTTGCGTCACAGTCAGTGTTATGTTGAGATTCGCCTGTTCTTCAGAGGTCTTTTGAAAAATCAAATTTGCATAAAAAGGAGGAAACAATGGTGTTTGAGTGGTGTTTATAATATATATAATGGTGTTTCATTATATTTCCATGGAAATATGGTGAAATCTTAGTATACACATTAGGATACTTAGGAGAATTGCAGTGGACAGGGTCCCTGAAGGATGTGACACCAACAGCAATGTTTCCACAAACCAAAGGACCTCCTGAATCCCCCTGTTGGAGACACTGGGCCTCATTTATCAATCTAATATAGAAACAAGTGCAAAAATCATCTTATGAGAGGGTTCACGTGTGATTTATTAAACATTCGTATGCTGGCAATCCTATCATACGAATGATCGTACGTTGATAAATGTGGCGGCTGAAAACAATCGTCATTTAAATATCACACACCTAAAAATTCATGGTTTGGAAGCCACGCCCCTAGAGTTTACAAGACGGAGAAATGTAACCCGGCCAAGAAGAGGAAGTAATCTCATGAAAGAGAAATTCATTTTACACAAAAAATACCCATTAACCTCGTAATTACAAACAATTGCATTAGTTTATATATTTAATACTGGTAAATAAAATGAAAAATTCATAGGCCTATTGTAGTTCCCTCCACAACAAATCATTTAAATTTAACAGTATTCAGAATGAACAAGAATGAAAAAGAAGCTATAAAATTATATATTAAACTCTAAAATAAAACATAAATTAGATTCATTATAAACAACATAAGTCAAGCCAAAATGATTGTTTTAGGCTAAAGCGAAACGGATGGGCTCACTTCTCTCATTTGGCAAGAATCCAAATATGTTTCTACTGTACATTCATTTAATAAATGAGGCCCTGAGTCTTTTCTTTCTTCAGTTTATAGATGAGTACATATTGTTCTTCTCAATCTTAATGGTCTTATTTTCAGGCCACAGATTGTTTGGTATACGTACATTATGTTAACTCAATATTTTACAATTCATAACCTGTCGTGTCGCTGTCGTGACTGTAGAATATGAAAGCATATGAAAGAATATGTCATAATACGAATACATTTTTATTGCATGTTTTTTATTTTGTTTTATTTTTGTGCATGTTCAGCTTGCATTTATTCCCAGTTCATACTTCATTCTATGACAATAGTTTATTTTGACAATCATTTATTTTGATTATTCCGCCAAAAAATGTATTCAGACTCATTTATTAAAATTGTGTAAGTAAAATGACACATGAAAGACTTTATGTGTAATAATTATATTGTTTTATACGCTTTTCATAAACTGATTTATTACATGAAACAGTGCAGAAATAGCTGGGTCAGCTGGGACGCAAAGGCATTTTTTTACCTTTTTGACCACAAGATGTCATTAGTGTGCACCGTGTTGAAAATCTTTGACTTGATCTTTGAACTTCCTGTTCATTGGACAGTCTGTTCATATAGATCACAACCCTGAAAATGGGCTGCAGGTCGATATCATGTCCAAAACTGACTGCTGAATCCATTTTGAGAGTCAAAAGCAGATCACGCTTTAAACCGCCTTCAGGAAATCAAGCTCACAGACATTTAAGTGACAGTTCAGTCAAAAATGGATAGTCTGTCATCATTTACTCACCATCATGTCATTCCAAACATGAAGAAGATGTATCAACTGTTTGTGTCCACACAATGAAAGTCAGTGGGGTCCAAAAAACATTAGACCATAAAATGAACTTAAAATGAACAGGAAAAAACAAAACACATTTTTTTCAAAATATCTTCTTTTATGTTGAGTGAACAATCCCTTTAGAGGCAATCAGAATAATATATTGCCTTTTGTCTTGATGAATAAAAATATCTTAAAACATTATCAGACATTATAAATGAAACTCCGACAAATGAAAACTTGAATAAAATGTATATTTTTATTATTTTCAGACTTTTGCAGCCAAATAGCAACATTTTGAGAAATTTGAGATTCGATTGTAGTTTAGATTGAAAAATCATAAATAAAGCAGTATTTGATAGTTTTAGTTTTTCAGTACATTTCGTTTTTATTTTAAAAGTTAATTTTAGTGAATCCAAAGTTGATTTTAAGTCTTTTTTGGAAAAATGCTAATAAAACATTTACATGTTTTTGTTTCTTAAGAAGGAAATAAATGCATTTTAATAGGAACAGAAGTAAATATAGAGTAATTTCAGCACTTTTGACTCCATATATTTGCTATTTTGTGTAATTAAAAATGTTTAATTATTCAATAATTTAATATTTTTAATTATTTTAAGTTTTTATGTTTAACATGCAGATTTTGATTATTGAAGGACAAATAAGCGCATTACAGAGCTTCTGTTTTATTAATTTCTGGTTTATGAGGTTAATATTACTGCGATACCTGTTATAAATATTAATTGTTGTATTTTAGTAAATTAATCATTTTCACTGCTCTGATCGCCAGTATTTACATGATCATGTGCAAATCGTTTCAGGTTTAGAAGTGATTTCAGACATGATTTGTTTTATGCATACAAGCATTTAAGTAATTTTATTTTATTTTATTTTTATTTTATTTTATTTTATTTTATTTTTATTTTATTATTTTATTTTTTATTATTTTATTTTATTATTTATTTTATTTTATGCACAATGTAATTAAATTGGATTGGCTGAGCGCTGAAGAAGGAACACAGACTTGTCGTACACCTTTACAAATATTAAAGCAGTTTGTTTCCTCGTTCTGTTCGAACAGTTGCTTCCCATCAATCCATCTGCGACTTCCACATATATATCAGCGTGAAGTTTCTTCCATTGAGTAATTCTGACGTTGTTGCTGTTGTCACAAGACTTTGATCTTCTGCCAGGAACGTCAGGCTTCTGCTGTCCAGAATCAGGTGGTTTGTCTTCGTCTGGCATCTCAGCTGACCTGTCCACTATGGGTGACCCTAGCAGTAGCTGTGCAGTAGCAGTGGCGTAGCTCTCAGCATCACTGATGCACACAAGCCCTCACAGCACGTCAAGCTGCAAACCGTGTGAGGGA
>JAOTNS010003377.1:0-31659 GCA_028476615.1 Culter alburnus
TCCTTCCTCCAGACTGCGGAGGGAGCCATCGCCTGAATATTGAATCACTACACTCGTACGCCAACTCCCATAGCCCTCATTCCTGGGACTGATTACCCTCGCACCCTGCCTGCATCACACACACACTATTTAAGGCACACATACACTCACACCCATCGCAAAGTCTTGATTTGCTGTTGTGATCATTTCTGAGTGTTATTCTGTGGACTGCTATTCTGTTATTACCTGGACTGATTATCACTGCTGAACCTTTGCCGCCTGCTTTGATTCCTGCCTGTACTTTGATCTGTGTTTGCTTGCCACCTGTCTCGATCCCTGCCTGTGACCCGACTCTGATTCCTTGCTGCCAGCCCCGACCTTTGTCTTTGACCACAGTATTGCCTTGCCCTTGTTTGTATTTGCTGTGTTTTAATAAAACTGCATATGGATCCACTCTCCACTGACCCTTCATTACAGATTAGTTTCTCACCTAATACTTGACAGTGTATGTGACTGAGGTCTTGATTTGATTTCTGAGAGTAAGCCGACATCTCCACTCTCTGTTGTCATCTTCCTTCAGGAGTGTTTGTAGTCAAGTGATGATACAGAGTCCTGAAGCTGATATCATATCTGGAGTCTGTCGTCAGATCAACACCAGCCTGATTCACCCACAACAGCTGAATTTCCTCAGAACGGGGCCAATTATCACAAGATTCTCCATCTATGAATACAACTGACAGGAGAGAGTCACAGAGCGACCTGGACTGATCTCAGTCTGTGGAGGATTGATGATGATGATGATGATGATGATGATGAAACGAACACAAGACACAATCACATTACAGACTTTAGTCTTTTAAAAAGAGAATTGGGACCTTTCTAAATCACATAATCATAAAATACCATGAGAACAGCAATGAAACACGTGCATCAGTTCCTTGTTGTTTGTCATTCACATATTGTCGCCGATGTAAAATCCATGATCTTCTTTTGTGACGTTCTTGATGTTCAGAGAGCATCAGACCCCAGACTCAGTCTCTCATGTCTCTCTGTGTCTTTCTTCTTTTTCCCTAAATAATCAGTTCAACGTCCCTGAATGTCGAATCTGTTATAGATCCATGTAGTTGGTGTGCAGTCAGAAAGAGCATTATTACAGGGCAACGACATCTTCACCAGAACTGATGAACACATGAGTCTCATCCACTCCACTGGTACCTGAAACACAAATACATTTGAGTGATCATTATGTTATTATTAATACAAAATATAAAATATATCACAAAAAAGCGAAGATTCAGACAGTCTTTTCCTCACTTAATGCAACACACTCTCCAGAATAAACTGTTTTTTCTTCATCAGAGAGCTGTTCAGATCACTCACACACTCTTAATATGAAATAATGTTGATCATAATGTTTGAGTGTGACTCTATGTCCAGTATCAGGAATAATACCTGTATGTATCAATACACAACTCTGAGATCACAACTTGAATAAACTGATCATGTTCAAATGAACTCTTTCCCAGACTAACTCCACTAATGTCTTAGAGAAAGTACAGATTCTGTTTTTATTAAAAATAAGTTTCCACAAGAAGATCAAGTCCACACCGATCTGAAAAAGCAGTGCAGGTAATATCACAAATAAAACAAATATATGAGCAGTGTGCTGTGATCTCTGACTCCATTGTGGGATAAACTAGAGTCATGCAGTGGTCTCACCAGAGAGACTCAAGATGACTGAAAAAGATTAAGATGTAAACTGACATCATTTCTTATTTAATTTGTTCTCTAAACAACTGTTATTTATTAGGCTTGGAGCACCTGGATATAAAGAAATAAAAAGAGCGAATATAAAAAGTGTGATTTATAAAGCCGAAAAGTCAATAAAATTAAATACAATTTAAAAATGTAATGGAAATTTATACAGTTAATATAATTTTACTTATCATGCTGAAAAAAAGCATCTGAACTTGCCTCAGATTTTGACACATTCAGTGCTTTCAGGAATAAACTGTATTAACCAACAGTATTTTTTCTCAATATTATTTTTATTAGTTTTACAACAACAACAAACAAACAGCAATAAATACCCTCAACACCACCCCCCCCCCCCACCCCCAAATTAAAAGGCCAGATGAAATTACAAATGACATAAATGTCTAGATAAAGTACAAAGAATAAATAACTCATACAATTGGAGGGATAGAAATCAGCACAAAAACATAGTATAACAGTTGTATTACTATCTTTAAGTTCTGCTATCATGAAATGTTGGAGGAAGACCACAGACCATGGACAAATTAAGAGACTTTGCTTCATTAAGCTGTAATTTTTCAAGATTGCAGACAGACACTATCTCAGCCAGGCATATTTGAAAACAAAAGTGGACACTGTGTCAGAACAGCCAAAGATGGCCAATTCCATTCAGGAGGAAGAGTCTGATCATAGCCCTGAATACCAAGAGAAAATATCTTGCCAGTAATTCTGGAGTTTCAGAAAACCAAAAGAATGAGATAAGGTTCCCTCTGCACCCTGACATCGATCACAAAGGAGACACAGCTGGGTAGATCTTATGGAGTTTGGTTTTGGAATAGTGCAGTCTGTGTACAATTTTAAAATGAATTAATTGAAGTCTAGTTTGATGGAACAGCTATGTATTCTCTTTAATATTTCAGACCAGAGGTTGACAGATAAGTTGACACCAGTCTCCATTCCCAGGCTACCTAAGATAATCATCAGAAGATGTATTCAACTGCGAAGAGAACAGGAAACAAATAGTGAAACCATCCTAGAGTCTGGTGCTCTTCGCACTAGGTTAGAGAAACAGTGCTCTTTCAAGATTTTGTGAGATAATAGGCAAATTCTGAAACAAATATAAAAACCTTGGAGAGCCACCATTTTATAGCATTGATACGGCCGATCAATGATAATGGCAAGATTCTCCATTTTCAATGGTGGATTTCTCTTTATTGCAGCCATAAAATTAAGCTTAAAATATGTCTTTTGAATCTGTTGGAATAACCAATCCTAAATAGTAAAATCACGAACAATTTTAAAAGGGAGGGAAAATTAGGAAAATTACTGCCAAAGAGGAACAAAATGATTTTCTTCCAGTTAATTGAATACCCGAAAAAAGCACCAAAATGACTTATCAAATCCATTAAGAGGGGTAAAGAATCAGCATCATTTAAAAAATAAAAGTAAATCATCTGCATATAAAGAGAGACTGGTCTCTACAGACCCGACTGTAAAGCCACTAATAGAAGAATGGTGCAGAATGCTTATAGCCAGTGGCTCCAGCCAGATTGAATAATAAGAGACTAAGGCAACACCCCTGCCTTGTTCCACAATAAAGAGGAACATTGTCCGATTGTCCAGATTGGTAAGTATTGCGGATTTTTGGTTTGCATAAAGCATCTCAATGTTACAAAATTTTTTTACCAAACCCAAACTTATCTAGCACTGAATATACTGTAATATCACCACTCGATCTGATCAAAGGCCTTCTCAGCATCAAGTGAAATAATGGCTGCCTTAGACCTCTGAGAGCCTACACTTACATAACATTTAAACAGACATCAGAAATTTTAAAAGAATATTCTCTCATAGAGAGAATTAGGGAACAGTTTTTAAAAGAATGATTTATCATTCAAAGTAATAATGGGGCAATTATATCTGCATGAGCTTTATAGATTTCAATACAGAACCCGTCAGACCCTGAGGCCTTACCGTTTGAAAAATTGGATGGCCTTCAGAATTTAATTCAAAGTGAACTCTTTATCCAGTCCTCTCTGGCAGCCTCACTAAGCTTCTGAACGTCCATAGTGTCAAGAAAGTCAGTAATATCTGAGTTGGGCACATTACATTTTGAAGTAAAAAGATGCTTATAAAATTCAAGAAAACAAGCATTTATTTCCTTTGCCTTTGTTAACAGCACACCAGAGCCTGACTTAATTTGAAAAATAGCTCTTTTGGCCTGCATGCCTCTTTGTTGCAGAGAGAGTACATATCAGGTTTGCACCCATTTCAAACTCTTTACGTTTTATTTTAATAGCATTTTACTGACCTGATCACTCACAATATTATTATATTCATATTTCAGTTTTAACATGTTATTAAGATCAGACTGGATGTGGATAGTCTATATGCCTGCTCCATGGGTGGAAGCAGGGCTTCAATTTCAGCAAGACGTTTGTGTTTCTCTTTATTTCTGCTCAGTTCATAGGCAATTACATTACCCTGCAATACTACTTTAAGGTCTCCCACAGAATGGAATCGAAAATGTATGTATGAGATTGCTCTCGTAGTAAAAACCAGGGTTCAAACGCCAACAGTACTTAGACTGAGATAGAGAAAGCTTAAACCCCATGGTAAGCAGGCTATGGTCAGAAATGATTATATTATTAAACTTGCTCTGTGTAACATTGGAATAAGTTCAGAGTCAACAAGAAAATAATAATTGTAGTATAGGGATTTGTGTACAGGTGAAAAGAATGAGTAGTCTCTAACAGATGGGTGTTGCAATCTCCAAATGTCACTTAGTTCAAAGATTTACATAGATGATTAAAGTGCTAACTGAGAGTAAAATATGAGGGACCTGTGTGGAGGAACGATCCAAATAGGCATCAAGATAACAGTTAAAATCGCCTCCAATTATTATGTTTGTTGAACTGGGGTCAGGAAGCAAATCAAAACCTTTCTGAAAAAATAGGATCATCAAAATTTGGACCATATATGTTAAACAAGTAACTGGAAAAATTTATATGACCAGATACTAACATATATCTACCGTCAGGATCAGCATGACAGTTGACAAACGAAATGGGATGGATTTGCGTATTAAAATGGCAACACCCCTAGCCTTTGAGGAAAAAGAGGACTGATATACTTGTGAGATCCAATTAGATCTAAGGCGTCTCTGTTCAGTCTGATTAATGGTAGTCTCTTGAAGGAAAAATATCAGCAGAGAGGGACTTAAGGTGTGCAAATACTTTGCCTCTTTTAATCTGGTGTCCCATACCTCTAACATTCCAAGACACAAATGTAACATTTGTCCCTCCAACAGACTAAATGCATCAACCATTGTCAATGAAGTTGAGTAACACTGGTAATGGATAAAAGCAGGCAATAAACACTGAAATACAAATAGTCTGGCCAACCCCTTCACAACTCAGCCCCCACTGAAACAGCAAAACTTACAGATCATCTGGAAGGTAACGGAGCAAAGGAAACTAACTCCAAAAACAGTGGGGGAAAAAACAAGTCTCGATCATGGTTAACTTATGGTGAACTGGTATATTGACGGGTATATTAAACACAAACAAGAAGCAGCTTGAGGAGACTCAAAAAGTGTGTCTACTCCATTCACCATGTGCTAGCGCTCCCACCAAACAGTATTTTTTTAAATATCTGTTCACATCATACAGATCTTTTATGATATATTATAGATCATAAACATATTTCTTTACCTGTGAGAAGTGAGCAGAGAATGATCAGTCCCAGCAGACACAGATCACACTTATCAGACATTTTCTGTTTCTGTCAGTCTTCCTCTTCATTATACGCTCACAACTCTTTCTCTAAACATCATCATCTCCTGTGTGTTGTTAACTTCCTCTGATCTGAGCGAATGAGTGTTTTCAATCCGGCTACAGTTGATATATAGTGACGCGGTGCCAGTGCATGATGGAGAAGTGTTGCTTCACAGCTCTCTTATTAATATCCACTCTAATTATTTTGTGTTGATTACAGTACACTTTTACTGTAATAGGAACTGTCCCTCAAGAGCATCTTATGGTGATGTGTTCAATAATAAGAGCTCAGGCAGTTTTAACCTACAATCATCTGTAAACACCTCAACAGGTTAAATTTTCCTCTAGAGAGCGAGTGCTGACTGTTACCAGTGGTTGTGTTGAATGATTCACTGTCTAACCACCATAACCACTAACCTAAGAGGAACAGATTTGACACAACACTGATTGAGAAACATGTCTTCAGCGTGAGAAGTGCTACTGTAACCACACTGTCACCCACATTTATGTATTTTTTACAGTAAAAAATACTATACTCTAAATACGTTACAGCAAGTTAAATGGTACTGTAAATAGTAGTTTTTCTCGATTGCTTAAACACTATAACCAGGCTTAATTCATATTGTTCACTCAAGTCAGCACAGCTTGAGCTCAATTAGCACACAGATACCCACATGAAACACTAAGAGTCAAATTTTATCATCACACACCAATCAGAACCTTCAATAGAGAGATAAAAGAGCCTGAGTCAGTTCATTCAGTTTTGGAACAATGGATCCAGGACAAAAAGGTTGATAAAAGGTTGAGGACACCAGAGAGGAGGAAGAGGATGAGCAAGGAGTAAAGGAGGAGGAAGAGGAGGAGGAGGAAGATGAGGGGCAAGGAGACAAGGAGTCTCAGCTGAAATTCGTGCCACTAGTTGACCATGTCCTTGTCCATGGTATGACTATGAGGGAGGCTGGGCAATGAGTTCAGCCAAACTTAAGTTGCTTCACCATCGCCTCGATCATAAGAACCTTCAGGAGGAAAACAGGCAGGTGTACCTCAGTGTACTCTACTGTAACTTCTGAGTGCTTTACTCTGTTACAACACATGCATCAAATCGCCTTACATACAGATAGAGTTTCTGTCTGCTTAAATTTTGTAATTAATTTACAAAATGGAATGGAAGAAGCCTGACGAGACATTCCAGTTGATGCGTTTCAGGGTGGATCATGCAAGAGGATTTTCCCCCTGCCAGTACAGCCTGTGATGTTGACGAGATTCTCTGGCCTGTCCAAGACCAAAGATGTGATGCTGGGGCAGAATATTTTTGTTGTTGTTTGGTGTATTGTACTGTACAGTACATTAAGGAATAAAAAATGTGCAAATGTATAAACATGTTCATCATGTGAAAAGTTCCTTGTGTGGGAGAACCACAAGCAACACAACTTATTACTGGTTTTTGTTTTTTGTAGTATTGTTTTAAATTTATTGCACCAGTGTGTGAGACTATGTTGTAGTGTGTGTGTGTGTGTGTTGTGTGTGTTTTGAGGGCTTGTGTGTGATGTGTGAGGGCAAGTTTGTTTTTTTTTTCAGCAAGAGTGAATGTTTGAGAGTCAAGCTTAATTTGACCTGAAAATAGGATGTTTGGGGAATTGTGACGTTATGGATTTGTGTTTACTGTTTTGAGACTATGATGCATAGTTTCAAATGGTTTAATCAATCGAGAAAAAACTGTTAATCAGTTTACTGTAAGTTCAATTTACAGTAAGTTCTGGAGAATGCTGCTGCCAGTAAGTTACTGTAAGTCCTACAGGACATTTTTTCAGTGTATCTTAGGGTACTGCCCCAGTGACAAACACTGCACCTTTTTCTGACAGTGTACCGAAGTGAAAGACATTAATGGTTCTACATGCTTTCTTCCATTGATATACGGCCGTACAACAGAGGTTTCTGTGTCACGTCTACAGAGCATGCACAAGACAATATGTGTAATGATGGAAATATTCACCATAAAGACACCATGTTTGCATAGACTATTTTATTAATGACAAATAAATATAATTTTACAATCATTGCTGAAAGCAGGCTGCAAATGGTTCAAACACCAAATTATCATTCCTGTTATATTGTGATAAACGCTTACATCATCAAGCTTTGCCTGTTCTCATAATAACCAAGAAATACTGATTTAATGAGAATGATCTAAGAGTAAAACTGTCCTCATTTTCTAGACTTTGTGCACGTCTGCAGACCCTGAATTAATAATAAAGACACTAGCATTAACTGATCAACAAGCAGACAGAAACTGTACAATACATGCTGAACTGAGCTAAATAATCAGGCATCACTTGGGTTTGTTTGTGAACATTTAAAAGACTTGAAGTATTTATAATGGCACTGAATCAAACCATTAGGAGTCAATTATATTAGTTTCATATTCCTCTGCTCACGTGTTTTTTGTATAATTATCATCTGATTTGTGAGGTTCTTGTTCACAGAGGCATGAAGTTCCTGCAGTTTTCTGGAGCTCCAACTTTTGCTCCTCTGATGGAGGAATACGTCACTTTATCATCACAGTGAACCTGAATGAACATCACAGTTATTTTTCAAACACAGTTATTACAGCATGATGTTTGAGCTCAATTCAACACAGAACTTTGAAGAACTGCAGAGAAGATAAAAGCGATATACTGTAGATCATGCTGAGAGAAGCTGGACAACATCAAGGAAGTGTTTGCTCACCTTCTTTTTTTGCCTTGGTTTTTACTGCACGCAGTGACCTCAGTGTCCATGATCATCTCTCTCTCCTAAACATCAATGGAAATATGACAAACCAGCTATTAAAGGCTGATCCGTCACTACTATTTTACACAGGTGCTGCAAATGTTTCAGGTAAAGTATGTGTAAAATGTACCACAGTAACTGTCAAATATACACAGATTATTGAGATGAATCATAGTGTTCACTGGGAGTAGGATGAATGGAATGTGTGTCAGTGGTTCCACCAATATTTATTATTATCTGTGACTTTAGACCAGAAACAGTACAATACACTAACTTGTCATAATCTAATCAGACTAATAGAGTGTCATATTTCAGTCGTCCTCTGTGGAGAAGAGCTTAAACACTAATAACTCATGATCAACCTGCAATACTCACCACAGAGTCATCAGTCCTTCTTCTGTTATCTGAAAATGATGTACGGAATAATTATGATCAAACAATCTCTAAGCAGATGACAATCAGTTTTAATAGAGTCTAGAAGAATTCAGTGCTGTAAATAAATCATTATTTTTATTATCTACTGATTTCTCTTCACTTAGAGGAAATCTGTCTAAATTACACACATATTTTATCAATGCTTTGGATTTTTTTGTCTGTTGTTACAAAATATGAGAACTCTGAAACTCACCTGCTCTTTTTTTAAGAATCACCCAGAGAATTAGAGCAAGAAGGAGAACAGCGAATGAAGCGCCAACAATCCCAATCCCAATCCCAATCCCAATCCAAATCACTGAGAGAGAGACTATAGAGAGACACATCAGCATTACTGCAAATATATAAAACACAACTAATAAAATATAATGACACATTTAACAGCATAATTATCCCTATTTATCATGAATAAATCGATGCTGTGTGAGAGGATTTTATAGAAAGTTCAGTACGTTTTACAGCAGTGATGGTCCTCTGAGATACTGGTGTCACTTCACGTTCCAACTTTAAAGTTTTTATTACTTAAAGCTTCCACAAAATAGTGTACTAAAAAACACACATGTACAAAACTTTTGGGCCGAACAACACACTGCAACAATATCAGAGTGATATTAATCGGTCCTCTGAGGTCAGTTTCAAAGACAGGTCATATTCGTTTATTGTACATAATTTTGTAGATGACGTTTGTGAGATAAACCAGTCTGGAGGAGCCAGTGCAAACCACTGAAGAGAGACTGATGATGTGTGACAGTGATCATGTGATCATGACCTTGTGTAGGAGCTGCTGCTGTATTTTGCTTGATTTCTTCTTAACCTTCATTGATTTCACCACATAAACCTTCAGTTGTCTGGAATTATAACTTATTATCCTATAATTCCTAAAACTACACTCTGACTGGTCTACTAGGTTCATAGACTATTCTGATTTAGCAATATTCATGTATGACCCATGTATGGGTCAATTTACAATTTTAAGCTTTTTATGCTTTTATGGCTTTGATCACTACCATTCTCAATGTCAGTATGTTGAAGACTCAGAAAGAGTAGAGCCAATCGTGAAAGATTTCACACATCAGAATGGGGAAGTTCTGGAGTCAGGAAGGTTATCAGACCAAAACCGCACTGTGAAAAAATTCACAAACTATAGTCTATAACCTCATCCCCTCCTCGGGTCATTTGACCCAAATGAATATTTATTTATTTTTTTTAATTTGTGTCGCACTAGAACTTGGAATACACACACACACACACACACAAAAACAAAAGGATTCGAGGACCCCAGAGCTCAGCCCAGAGAGCATTGAACTCACCATGAAGGCTCTAACAATTTGTGTGTCTGGGCCACACACAGATCCTCACCAGCCCCTCTATGGCCCCCTGAACTGCCACCAATCCCACAGGCTGGTCTGGTTCTTTCTGTTCCGCCACTGGCCCCATTGCCAGCAATACTACATTCTCAGTAAAGTGCAGTTTCCTCTGGCCATACTGGGTCTTTGCTGACAGTGAGCGACGCTCTGCTTCCTCACTCTTGGCACACCCTCATTCACCACGGATGGGAGTTCACGTTTCAAGGACCCTCACACCTCCCTGCCCAGTCCCTCGAGGATCCACGGAGCCAGGTAAGTGCACTAAACTTCACCGCTTCTACTCCGGGACACGGGCTCCCCTCACTGCCTCCTGTGGGTACAGTATACGTCTGTTGTCCCTTTGGTGCCACTTGTACAGAGTCTGGGAGCCTGGTTAACGCTTCCCAGTATGTCCCGCTGGCTCATTCGGCACATCAGATTCCCTATACCAGGGGTAGGCAGTTCGGTCTAGAGAGCCGCTGTCCTGCAGAGTTTAGCTCCAACCTGAAAAACCTTCAGCTGCCTATGCCTTCGTAATCCTGAGAGTTTGATAGCTTGTTCAGGTGTTTTGATTAGGTTGAGCTAAACTCACAGGACAGGTGCTCTCTAGGACCGCACTTCCTACCCGGAGCTATACAATTAGTTTTGCCAGGCGTCCCCCAGGTTCAGCACCTGTCCTGTCCTGCCATCTGAGATTGCAGTCCTACCTGACAGCCCGACTATCGTACCCCAAAAAGAACGTCTAATTGGGTCTGCGTGTCTTGAATCAGGCCCTTGACAGGATGATGTGACTCTAACCTGATACTTGACAGTGTATTGACTGAGGTCTTGACTGATTTCTGTGAGTAAGCCGACATCTCCACTCTCTGTTGTCATCTTCCTTCAGGAGTGTTGTAGTAGAGTGAGATAACAGAGATGAGCTGATATCTGATATCTGGAGTCGTTCGTCTATCAACACCAGCCATTCACCCACAACAGATGAATTTCCTCAAAATGAGCCCAATTACACAAGAATCCATCATATGAATACAACTGACAGAGAGATCACAGACGACCTGGACGATCTCAGTGAGGTGTGGATGATGATGATGATGATGATGATGATGAAACTGAACCAAGACAACAATAACATTACAGACTTTAATCTTTTTGAAAGACTTTAAGAGAGAATTGGGACCTTTTTAATTAACCACATAATCATAAAATTACCATGAAGAACATTCAATGAAACACCGTGATCAGTTCTTGTGTTTTGTCATTCACATATGTCGGCAGTTGTAAAATCCAGGTCTTCTTTTGGGACGTTCTTGATGTCAGAGAGCATCAACCCCCAGACTCAGTCTCTCATGTCTCTCTGAGTCTTTCCTCTTTTTTCCCTAAAGTAATCAGTTCAACTGTCACTGAATGTCTGATCTGTTATAGGTCCATGTAGTGATGTGCAGTCAGAAAGAGCTTATTACAGGGCAGACGGACATCTCACCAGAATGATGAACACATGAGTCTCATCCACTCCAGGGGACCTGAAACACAAGTACTTTGAGTGATCATTATGTTATATTAATAAATTAAAATATAACATATCAGCATAAAAAGCAGATTCAAAATTCATACAGTCTTTTCTCACTTATGCAAACACACTCTCCAATAAACTGTTTTTCTTCATCAGAGAGCTGTCGATCACTCACACACTCTTAATAGAGATAAGTTGATCATCAATGTTTGAGTGGACTCTATGTCCAGTATCAGGAATAATACACTGTAATGTACAATACACAACTCTGAGATCACAACTTGAATAAATGATCATGTTTCAAATGAATCTTTCCAGACTAACTCCACTAATGTCTTTAGAGAAGTACAGATTTCTTACCTGTGCGAAGTGAGCAGAGATGATCAGTCCCAGCAGACACAGATCACACTTATCAACATTTTCTGTTTCTGTCAGTCTTCCCTCTTCATTATCGCTCACAACTCTTTCTCTAAACATCATCAGCTCCTCCTTGTGTTTGTTAACTTCCTCTGATCTGAGCGAAGAGTGTTTCAATCCGGCTACAGTTGATAGTAGTGACGCGTGCCAGTGCATGATGGAGAAGTGTTTCTTCACGCTCTCTTATTAATATCCACTCTAATTCTTTGTGTTGATTTACAGTACACTTTTACTGTAAGGAACTGTCCCTCAGAGCATCTTATGGTGACGTGTTTCAATAATAGCGCTCAGGGCAGTTTAACCTACATCTTCTGTAAACACCTCAACGGTAAATCTTTCCTCTAGAGAGCGGTGCGACCTGTTACCAGTGTTGTGTTGAATGATTTCCTGTCTAACCACCATAACACTAACCTAAGAGGAACAGATTTGACACGACACTGGTAGAGAAACATGTTCTTCAGCGTGAGAAGTGCGACTGTAAACCACACTGTCACCCACATTTGGTCTGAACACAACTTACCGACTCATGAATTCCAAAACAGTTTTTAAATTATTAAAAATGAGTTTCCACAAGAGATCAGTCCACACCAATCTGAGAAAGCAGTGGCAGGTAAATATTATCAATATATGATATATATGGCCCAAAAAAAGGCCAAAGAATAAGTACAAAGTAAAATAAAATATAATATGTAAAAACCCCATTTACATTTCATCAAATATACAGAGATTTCACAGCACGCTTCAAGGGCATAGGCTGGAGTCTGATCGCGTCTGCTGAAACATTTGTTGACCAAAAAAAAAAACAACAATTGTCAAAAAACAATACAACAATGAAACTCCCAATAAATCAAGAAAAACCCGGTGTACTCAAATTGCTTAAGTGCATGTATTGACCCCGTTCTCATCCTCAGACCCCTTCACACAAACATCTTTACATCGTACACCATCAAATCCCAAAAAAAACCCACACAAGTTACAACACATAAGCAGTAGGAAAACATTCAACTCCGTAGTAATCCAAAAAGACCCTTATATCATTCCTCAAAGTCCGTTTTTTAAAATCTCTTCCATTTCAGACAACCTTAAAACACGTCTTGTGTAGCCGTTTGAGCTCGTGGAACACATAAGCAGAACACGCGGTTCTTTTTAAGCTCCAGCTTATCACACCAGCATAATGACGCGTGCTCAGTCCAATGCGTACGTTTCACGTCATTAGGACTCATGAGCATGAGCAGAACACAGCGGTTCAGGCATTTAACTCCCGCTGCTTACCACACCGGTCTACCGACAGCGCAGCTCACTCGTGGAAATAACGTTAACTCAGCCCAAAGGGCTCCATCCTTCCGAACTTCGATGAAGTGTTCCACGAAAAGTGAATGCCAGTCCAGATTCACCAGGCATGAGCGGAACCGCGGCCTTATTTTTAACTTAGTGTTCTCCCTATATATACCTATCGACACATCAATCAAATGCTAGTTCCGCGTCACACTTTTCTTCCGCATCATATTACGAAACTTTGTTCCCATAACAACTATACAGAGTAAATATGACATGCATATAAAATACATGAAAAATAAAACAAAAATAATGAAAACAAACAAAACATCATTCATTGTTCAATCATATGCAAGACTCAGCCACAGCTAATGGGCACCATTACAAATATAACTCATACAATTGGAGGGATAGAAATCAGCACAGACCCCAGACCATGGAAAAATTAAGAGACTTTGGTTCATTACAGTTTTTCTCAAATGCTAAAACACAAAAGCCAATCCTCTAAACCAAATGACAGTTGTCTAAACACATTTACTAATCTCTAGCCATCATTTCTAATATCATAAACACATTCACATGAAGCACAATTTCACAAAACACAATCCTCCGTTCTCATAAATCTTAACACATTTTTCTTTGCTTAACACAAGTGCAAAAGAACTCTAAAATGAAAGCTCATGTGATGCAAAATGCTTGCCACAGTCAGCAAATTGAACACAATGAACACCCTGACGTCATCATTACACACAACGACTCAAAATTGAAGACACTTGTTGCTAATGCTGTGACCACATGTATAAAAGCAGTTCAGAGTGCACAGTTTGCTGAAGATTCCAAACAACACAATGAGAAGGCAGAGTCAGGAAGAGGAATTTGAGTCAGAGGAGGGAGAAGAGCTGGCGTGGAAGAAGAGGAGCAGGCCAACGAGGAAGAGGAGTTCAATCAGAGGAGGAAGAGGAGCAGGCCAACAAGGGAGAGTTGAAGTCCAGGAGGGAGAGCAAGACACCTCGCACATCATTACGGACGAGATGCGAGCAACAGTCATTGACCATGTCATTGTCATGGCATGACAATGGCTGAAGCGGACTACGAGTCCGTCCAAACCTGAGTAGGTTCACCGTGGCCACCATTCAGGGCATTCAGACAACACAACAGGTATGTACTCTATGCTTTCTTTGTCACAATACAATTTACAAGCCTGTGAAAGTAGTCTATTGGTTTCAAATCAGTTGTTATTGTATTGTAAAACATGTCAATTGACAACACATGTTTCTTTCTTTAGAGTTGAAAGAATGCCACATAGAGGGGGGAGGGTTGCCATATTTACAGCGGCACAAGAACCCTCATTGTGATATGGTTCATGAGAACAACCTCATCAGACTCCGGGAGATCAGACAAAGTCATTGCCCGATAATGTCAACTTTGAGAGCATTGATGATGTCAGCTTGGCCCAATAGACCGAGTTCTCGGGTGCCAAAAGATGCGGATGAAACAGGTCTATAGGGTTCCCTTTGGCGCAACTCTGCACGACACAAAGACCTACGTTACGAGTATGGCAAGTAAGTTATCATCCATGTTTCCAGTACAGTTAGTGGACATACGTTTGCTCAGGGCCTACATTACTTCTGGACAGTACTGTGCTACCTGTTGTCGAACACCTGTCACTTTCCACTTTTCACAGGATATTACAGTTGGACGCGATGGCCAGACTCATGAGTACCTCTTCCTGGATGAGGCTGGCTTCAACCTGCAGAAACGAAGGCAAAGAGGGCCGTAACATCATTGGCCAAAGCCATCACTGATGTTCCTGGCCAACGGGGGGGTAATATTACTCTTTGTGCGGCCATGGGTTGGAGGGGCTTGTCCACCGCGCACTGCTGTCCTTGGGTCTTACAACACCCAACGTCTCCTCACCTTCCAGAGGACTAAAAGACATCCTCCTGGACGCCAACAACCACCATTCCGGGCCCGCACTCACATTAGTGATCTTTGGACAATGTTACGCTTCCACACAAAACAAACCAATCAGAGAGTTGGTTCACCACCAACAGTAACCACTTTTTAAACGTCTGTCTGCCACCCTACTCCCTTCCTGAACCCTATAAGAGGAGTTCTTCTCATCGTGAGATGGAAGGTTTATGACAGACAACCATACACTATAGAGACCCTCCTAAGGCAATGGAGCTGCCTGTGTTGACATCCCTGGAGGCCTTCCAAGATGATTCGCCATTCCAGGGCGTTTTCCCCGCGGTGCCTGGCAAGAGACAATATAGCCTGCGATGTGGAGAGGTGATGTGGCCCGATGCAGCTCAGCGACATGATGCTGCACAGTGATTGGTGGGGTGTGTGGTGTTGAATAATTAATAAAAAAAACTTCACACCCTGATCATGTTTTCAAGAGTACTGTTGGTGCAATAGATTCTGTTTTTGCATTGAGTTGTGTTACAGTAGTGTACATGCAGATTTACTATAGATTTATACTCTTCATATGAAACTACAAATCTAAATGCCTAATCCTCTGCAGAGATCTAAGACATCCTTACTGTAAAGTTCTAAAAATATGCATTGGCAGTCATGAAACAAGAACCTCACAAATTGAGCATTGTGTTTTCAATGTTTTGCTGTAGTGTGTAATGATGTGTTTACATTTTTGAAAGCTTCGAGCTGCTCTTTGTGTGAAAGTTTGAGTTTTGAAGTGAGAAGGTGTGGTTGTGTTTATTAGCTTTAGAAAGGGTGTTGTGTTTTAGACATGGGGAACATGGAGGAAACGTTTGTAAATGTGTTTTAGCATTTGAGAAAAACTGTAATATCCACTCTAATTTTTTTTTTGTTGATTTACAGTACACTTTTACTGTAATAGAACTGTCCCTCAAGAGCATCTCATGGTGTACGTGTTCATAATAAGACTCAGGCAGTTTTAATCTACAATCATTCTGACACACCCAACAGTTAATCTTCCCTCTAGAGCGAGTGCTGACTGTTACATGTTGTGTTGAATGATTCACTGTCTAACCACCATAACCACTAACCTAAGAGGAACAGATTTGAACAACGACACTGGTTGGAACATGTTCTTCAGCGTGAGGAAAGTGCGACTGTAAACCACAGCTGTCACCCACATTTGGTCTGAACTGAACTATAGGCTCATGAATTCCAAAACAATTTTTAAATTATTTCAAAGTAATTATTAACAATGTTATAATATATAAAATAGATATTGAAAAACTTTGCCAGCAATTTGTATATATCTGAATGTCAGGGTGGCAAAACTGCCAATATTTTTATCAACTCAAGTTATACTGTAACGAGGCGGGACTAGGTAAGATCCATCTGCAGGTTTTTATTAAACAAGTTTCGTAGTAAGAGGCGTCAGGCGAGTGGCAACAGGTATGCAGAGAGCAGGCAGATCATGGTCAGGAATACGGCAATGGCAGGGGTGGCAGATAACAACACCTCCAGGAAACAAAACAGTCCAAGGGCAGGCAGCGCAGAGTATCGTACCAGGAACAAAACAGGATCGAACCAGGCAGACAGACAGGGTAATGCTTAGAATGCTACAGAGTAACAGATCGCAGTGGTAGTGTGTGCATGAGAGTCTTTATAAGTCCGTTAATGTGTTGCGCTGGGTGTGGTGATTAATGTATAATGTGCGTGTGTGCCGGTGACTGGCAGGGAGGAGTATTGAATTGGAGGTCCGGAATGAACGGAAAGCATGCAATAACTACGAATGAACGTAATGAAACTCCCGCCCCCAATAGATCATTTTGCGGATGTGAAAGATTGTGGAGACACCATACTGATACAAACGCATTAATTTCAAGATGGGTAAATATATATTACAAATATTTGGCTGTATTACCCTACAAACAAAAAAACAAAACAAAAAAAAACACACTTTGAAATGTATGTAACACTGGAACGTATTAACACAATTAATACTTTAATGTTACATCAGTCTTGACGTCAGAGCTCGGCTAATTAGTGCTGTATTGATACTGTTAATATTACGTTTCCCACATGTGCATCTGCAATTCCATTAGAAATAGACACTCCGTTTGTTCATAGACATATATGTAACAAATCCTCGGAAAGGCCCATTAGACACATGCAAGATTTTTTTTAAGACATGATTGCATCATTAAAAATTTGTTAATAAAATCTAAAACAGCAATGAAACAGACAAATAAAGAAGAATCACCACTCAGTTCCAACGAGAGGTTTACCAAACAATCTGCGTCGGCCATCCTTATTTATTAGATAAGCAGTTTATATATGAAAACCTATAAATTACATTGAACCTGTCAAATATCCATAAAACGCCCTATAATGAGAAAAAAAAATAATGTAAACTGATTTATCAAGATTTCCTAAAAAAGACCTTTAAAAAAAATAACCCTCCTCTATACGTGTTGCTAGTTTAAATATCTTGCAGTTCGCTCAAACTCACGATATTTTATTGTATCTTGTAGGCATCTCCTATTTTCTCAGGTGCTGCTATTCTTTCCTCCCTGCATATAAATTGCATTCATTGATCTCTGTTACATATGTGTTTATCATGACTGCAAGATTGTCCAGATCAGATGAGTGTGAATCCTCAGATTCGTTGCAGCTCAACTCACCAGCTCTTCTTGCACAGTGATCTGAATAAAATCACAGTAGGAGCAGCAACACTGCCATCTCAACAATCATCACAATCACTGCAGAAACCGTGTGGACAGATGAGAGAGAGGAAGAAGAGACTGAATCTCGAAACTGAACATGACTGAAGTCAAGTATTAAACATGATAATTATTTGACAAGTATAAATACCCTGTGTTCAGTAAATGAGGCAGGGGTTTGTGCAGCTGCTGTCCTCGCAGAGTTTAATGAATTCGTTTTTTCTGTACAATTTAAAGGATGGATTTTTAGTTCAGATACATCATATTTTTGCAAAGCCTTTAAGCATAAACATTCATCAGCCTGTTTTTTCTTTTGCTTTCTTTCTTTTCTTTCTTTCTTTCTTTCTTTCTTTCTTTCTTCTTTTTAACCCCATCTAAGTTAGTGCACACACATTAGGAATAGTAGTAGTACTGAACATTTGCTCCTGCCTCATGCTGAGTCTGTGGCTCCATATAGCTTTGTTTTGAATCTCTATTTACTATCATTTTCTTGTTGTTATATTACTAAATAACTTATTCATCACCATAAATAATTAATAATAATAATTATAATTAATATACTTAACAATTATTCCTCAGTTTTATATATGCGTTTTTCTGGGCACTCAAAGCGCTTTCATACTGAAGGGGGAAATCTTCTCAACCACCACCAATGTGCAGCATCCACCTGCATGATGCGACGGCAGCATATTGCACCAGAACGTCCCACCACACACATCTTATTGGTGGAGAGGAACAGAGTGATGAAGCCAACCAGGTGTGTGGGGGATGATTAGGAGGCCATGATGGTCAGAGGCCAATTGGCAAATTTGTTTGTCTGTGTATTTTATTGTATTGCAGTCTTTTTTATTTTTGTGTTGTTTAGATTGTACAGCACTGTGGTCACAGAGCTGTTAAAGTGTGCTTTAGATACAATGCCTTGCCTTGCCTTGCCTCTTATTAACATCTCATGACTGCCACTTTTCTTACTATGTTGCTTGCCAGAAGTTTCTGTCTTACCCATGAACCTCTCCAAAAAGGTCATGATGCCTTTCCACAGCTTGTTTATCAAGATGTAATTGAACCTTTTTTTTTTAACAATGTCTTTATTATTTTTTACATGAAGAATTTACAGAATTTGTTCAGTAAACTATTTTTTCTAAACACCCTCTCACCCCTGTCCCACCCCTCAAGAGACAGAACACTTGCATGGACATTATTTCAAGGCCTTGAGCTGATGTGTAAGATAAAAATTTTAATAATAATGAAATAAATATATAAAATGATATTACGCAGCATCTCTCACAAATGTCTCCATGGTTGCAAGGCATGCTCCTTGTGCAAGCAGGGGGTCACAAGCGCTGCGTAATATCATTGTGCCTGCTGCACTCATGGTACGGCAGCAAAGTTCCTTCATTATTATGCTGGAATGAGAGTATAGTTCCTAGCCATATCGGCCTAGAATATAGCACTTTTCATTTTCGGCCCTTTTAGGTCTTAGTACACAATTGAACTACGAAGAGTCAAGTTTTAAATAGGAAAAATATTGGAAGTCTTTGGTAATTTTTCAGCGAGATGCTAATGGTCAAATCAGATTCAATGAACTATGCTAAGCTATGCTAAAAGTGGTACTACCAGACCTGGAGATCGGCTTAGATGTTTATGTACAAGGGTGCACTTTATTTTACAGTCCTTTCCATGTACTTACTCTGAACGCACTAGTGATATACCAGTTAATGCGTAATTTACACCTGGTAAGACATACGTAACTTTCCAAAGACACAAAATGTACATTTTTGTACATTAGAGAGGTGCTAAAATGTGCAATATTGACATATTTTAAGCACTAAAACAAAATGTTTACGTTTTTAGAGCGAAAAAATTTAAAATATTTACAATCTTTCATGTCATAAAGATATATGTAGAATGTTCCATTTATCATTTTGTAGTAAATGTAAGATCCTAAACCACATCCTGACCAAACAGACCCATTTTATATACTAATGGACAGATGTGTAGGGCAACTGGACATTTTCAGTAAAAATAAACATTAAAACAATATTTTGAGCCACTAATCCTACACTACCTTTAAACCTACCATAAACATTTCTTAAAACTCTGTACTGTTTTAAATAAAAAAGACAGACAAACAAGCGTAATCACAACAATTTATTTTTCCATCCTTCATGTGAGAAAAAAAAGAGTCATTAGGAGTCTTCTGTCTTGAGCCGCAGGATGGTTCATATTTATGTTTTACAATAAGACCTTGTTTTTCCTGTATATTTTTTCTGAGCATGTAGTCAGAAAAAGTAAGGGTTTTTGGGCAAACTGAAGTTGATAGGCTGGCTAGAACAATAATTGTGCAGGCACACAAAATGGCCGCCTCTTAGCCACCTGTTGTTTAGAGGAGCTTCTCATCTGCTGTTTTCTAGAGTAGTTTGAGTTAGCACTCATCACTTCAGTTAATATATATTAGCTCGTCCTAATCGGCTACCTGGAAACATTGTTTGCTTGTGAGCTTCGCTTTTTTTCTCTATCCATGAGCTTTGGAGGTGAAGCCCAGGCTTTACTAGGCTTGTGGCCCTGTAAGAAGGCCCGTAGCTTAGCGACCAGGCTAAAGCTAGGTTAGGTGTGTTATGTTAACCCTATGTATACTATCCCTTGTCAGGTGGTATAGTTCCTAGTTCTGGCCTCCTCCCAGGGGAGTTCTTAGGCCATATGCCCATTGTCCCCTTGTTATCTAGGTGCAATTGGTGAAGTCAACAACTAGGTTGCAGACTGTTTTTGGACTCCCTGATGCTGTTTTTCTCAGGTGGTAGGCCCTTATCTTTGCATAGATAAGTTATGCAGGTGTATGCTAGGACCCACTTTCTAGAACTTTTCATGCTATGGAAAGTGTTTTTTCCTCTGAGCCACTTGATTTTCTTAATCTTTTAGCCTTCGTCCTCTAGGGCTTAGTACAGATTTGAGAATCTGTGTGGAGAAAATGTTTTTCCTCTTTGAAAACAGCATGTATGTCAAAGCATTACGTTTACTATGCAAGCTTCCTTTTTAGCTGACTTGTTGGCAGGATGCCTGGGAATCCAAAAACACCATACCACCATCGGCCACACCCCACCTCTGTTGAGTAGGCCTTAAGCAGGCCTTTCATGGAGTATAGTGGCGTAATATGCATTCCTTCTCTCAGTATGATGCGTGAAAGGTCTTTTCACTGAATGCATGGCCTGATGGTTGGTATGGTCCTGGACTGGCTGATGCCACGTGTTTACTATGGTAGGCCCTAATAAGACCTCCTTTTAGTTTACATGTTGGTACTGTTCGTGTTTATATGGACAAACGGGCTGAACACCACTTGTTGCTGAGATTGTAGGCCCCATAAGGCCTCCTTTTTAGCTGACATGTTGGCAGGATGCTTGTGAATCCAATACTACCATCAGCCACACCCCACCTCTGTTGAGTAGGCCTGAAGCAGGCCCCTCATGGAGTACGGTAGCGGGATATGCATTTCCTTTTTAGAAACTAAATCACTGAACGCATGGCCTGATGGTTGGTATGGTTATGGTCGCCACTAGTTGATGCCACGTGTTTACTAGGGTAGGCCCTATGGGTCTCCCATGCAGCATGTTGGAGTTCAGTTATGTACTCCTCTTACTTTGAGAGTAAAAAGGTGTTTTTACCAAGTACTCTTCTGAGTGGCTGACCTCTCAAGGGTGAGTTTTTATGGTAAAACCGTACTGAGGTTTGGTTTTAACTAACTCCTTGAGTCAGGGTTTCTAGTCTAGTTGAGCTAAATAGCTACCTAGTATCTAGGTTGGTTCTATTTTTGCTCCTAGAACCCTAATGGCCACTAGACTAATGCCGTATGTCTTAAAGGTTTTAGGCCCTCTGGGCGCCTTCTTGAACATACCAGCGTATGTTATAGTGTAATCTTTTACTAGAGAACTATCAGTATCCTGAATACACTTTGGGTTGGCCAGGGCCCCAGGTGATAATTTAACCTCCTTATGGTTCGGTTATTTATCCTTCCTGGTGCTTTAAACACTGCCACGAGCTGATGCCAGGTGTCTGCTGAGGTCCTAGGCCCGTCAAAGGCCTTCCTTAGTGCGTGTTGGCGTACGTTGTACTCTTGCTTTAATGTTGCTCCTCTTGCTGTATTAGGCCCTCGGGCCAACTTTTGAACATACTGGTGTATGTAATAGTGTACTCTCTCACTGAGAGAGTTTCATGTGTTTTATTTAGACATTTTGGTTGCCGGGCCCAGGTGATAATTTAACCTCCTTATTGTTCAGTTATTTGTCCTTCCTGGTGCTTGAAACACTGCCACGATCTGACGTCCCATGTCTGCTGAGGTCATAGGCCCATTCTTTGGGGACTTCCTTAGTCAAGTCAAGTCAGTCAAGTCACCTTTAATTATATAGCGCTTTTACAATGCAGATTGTGTCAAAGCAGTTTCATTGATAAAGGGACATAATTTTGGCTGCACAGCAGCTCTTAAAGAATGTGTCATTGCAGGCAGATCAAAGCACTGTTGATAAAATGTCAGAAACTGTTGAATATCAAATGTCAAGTCCATGTCAAGTGTCCCCAACTAAGAACGCCAAAAGCGACAGCGGCAAGGAACCCAAACTCCACAGGTGACATCAGGTGGCAAACAAGTGCAAATAGGTGTTAAATGGAGAAAAAAACCGGGAGAAACCAGGCTTAGTCGGGAGCCAGTCTCCTCTAGCGAACAGTGCTTTGTTGCGATTCAGGTTGCTATCATAAGTCAATAGGATTGCAACATTCAAAGTATTTATTTCAGTTCCATCCAGTTGAGGATCGTATTCATCACGCGAGTATGGACGGTTTGTTGAGGAACTGTGGTACTGGCTGTTGTGTCGATGTGGCCTTTACAATGGATGATCTAGTAGACTCGATCTCTGCTGATACTTCAGGGCTGCGTTGTGGTCATGTCCAGTTGAGGATCGTTTCATCACGCGGTAAGGACGGTTTGTTAAGGAACTGTGGCACTGGCTGTCGTGTTGATGATGTCTTCACAATGGATGATCTGAGTCGACTCGATCCTGCTGATACTTCAGGGCTGCGTTGTGGTCGTGTCCAGTTGAGGATCGATTCATCATGCCAGTATGGACGGTTTGTAGAGGAACTGTGGCACTGGCTGTCGTGTTGATGAGGTCTTCACAATGGATGATCTAGTCGACTTGATCTCTGCTGATACTTCAGGGCTGCGTTTTGGTCGTGTCATGGCGCTGGTCCTTCTCAGCTGGATACGGCCCGGATCCGGTTGACTACGGTAAACCTTGGGATAAACAGAAAGACTAATATTAGCGTAGATGCCATTCTTTTTCCGATGTAACGAGTACATCTGGTGTTATAGGAAGTGTTCCTAGTTCCGTAGTGCATGATGGCGTATGTTGTACTCCTCTTGCTTAAAGAGTAAAAAGGGTTCCTTTTACTGAGTGCACTGCTTGTTGGATTGTGTTAGGTGGACTGTTATGTGGGCACTTCACAGTCTCATTTTGCTGTATACTGAAGTCATGTTTCTTGCTTCCAGCAAGATAGGTGTTCAAGGTTGGTGAAGGCTTCCATGAGGCCTCCCATTTAGGATCAGCCCCAGGCTGGTTTGTGCTCCCCTGTATCACGGTTCTCTAGCGCACAGCCTCCTCAGTGCAAATAATCAAGCGCTGAGTAGATCC
This sequence comes from Culter alburnus, assembly GCA_028476615.1. Classification (NCBI taxonomy): domain Eukaryota; kingdom Metazoa; phylum Chordata; class Actinopteri; order Cypriniformes; family Xenocyprididae; genus Culter; species Culter alburnus. The sequence goes on from JAOTNS010003377.1 coordinate 23,596, forward strand.
TAGGATGAGTGGATTATACTCCCCTCAATACAAGGGTTCATAGCACTCAGCTGAGTTCTGCTCTCCAGGATGCTCGTCTCTACGCGTGGGTTTGAGTTGCTTACTGCCCTTCTTGCAGTCTCTCTTACCTGCTCTTTTCTCTGAAGAATGTGTTATGGAGATTCTGTATTCAGACAGGGTTGGCCAAGACTAAGTTTGTCCTACGTCAGACCAGGTCGGCCTCCCTGGTGGCGTTGGGGGTGACTTTGTTCCCCTTGTAGCAAATTAACTCAAAGGGGAAATGTTAATAATTATTCATAACTCATTATGATTATTAATTATGATTAATTATGAATATGTAAATCAGTTAATCGGATTAACTGGATGTAACTACATTAAGATTAATGTTACAATCAATTAACCTGTTCGTCCAGTGAACACTCAGTGTTGATTGTTTATTAATTCTAAGAAATGTTCATTTCCAGGTTATGGAAATGCAACGTTCTTATTGTACAGTACTACTCAGAGCATGTAGTCAGGATCTAAATCACTTAAGAGGCAATTTATTAGCAGACGGAGTCAGAACCAAACATGTATTGTGCACAATTCTTTATGAACTAACTCACAAACACATAACTAAACTAACATATAACATACACGAAGGTCACACACATACATAGGTAAGAATGAGCAATGATAGAGTTGAACCAAAAGGGGAACCATTAATGGAGCTATAGGAAAAGTCAAAGACAATCTGGAAAAGAATCATCAGTTTCTTCAGTAATAAAAACATTTGCTGACAAAGGTAAATTTTACACATCAATACCAAATCGCTGTTTAGTGTTCAAATGTACGAAAGCCCAAACGGGATGTGGAAAAGAGACTGAGGATATCGGGCACACGGCCAGCAGAAAGACTCCTCGTCTAGGCGTCCTGAGCACAGCAGCGGAGAGAGGTAAGACAACAAAGACACACAGCACAAGCACAACCGTACATGAATGACAACACGAAATCTACTGACAACAAGGGACAGACACAGCAGAGAATAAAAGGGAGGAAGGGGACAAGCAACAGGTGAGGGTAATCAGCTTGTGATCTGCGCACACCAGCGCTGAATAATCAGCGCTGATTGCCCAGGTCACGAGCTGCAGAAAACGACAGGACACAGACATCAGGGAAGCCGATGAAGGGGCAATTTTGGGAGGGGAATAAAATGTGCCGCCTTCGAGAACCTGTCAACTACAGTAAGGACTACCGTGTTGCCGCTAGACAGAGGTAGGCCTCTGACGAAGTCCATAGCTATGTGTGACCAGGGTCTCGAAGGGACAGGCAGCGGCTGGAGTAACCCTGCTGGGGGTCGATTGGAACCCTTACCCGCAGCACAAACAGGACATGCCGACACGAACTGACGAGCATCTCGCACCATGGAAGGCCACCAGAACCGCTGCTTGATTAAACTACAGGTACGAGCCGCTCCTGGGTGGCAAGCTAGTATGGATGAGTGACCCCACTGAAGGACGCTAGTTCGGACCGATTCAGGCACAAACAACAGGCTCTCAGGGCACCCCACGGGAACTTGCGCAGAGCAGATCGGACTCTGGATTCCACCCCCCAGATGACCATCGCTACCACCCGATCGGGAGGCAGAATGGTTACCGGGAGGGTGGATCTTGGCTCAGCCTCAAAGATCCGCGAAAGCGCGTCAGGCTTACCATTCTTGGATCCCGTACGGTAGGAGATGTTAAAATTGAACCGACCAAAGAACAGTGCCCAGTGAGCCTGTTGGGAATTAAGTCGTTTAGCTGTGCGGATGTATTCTAAGTTTTTATGATCGGTCCAAACTATAAAAGGGACCTCCGCGCCCTCTAACCAGTGGCACCACTCCTCCAGCGCCAACTTAACAGCCAGTAACTCCCTATTCCCGATGTCATAATTCCGTTCCAAGGGGGTTAAATGATGGGAAAAAAATGCGCAGGGATGTACTCTGTCATCCCACCTCTGACGCATCCACCTCCACAACGAACTGACGAGACGGATCGGGAGTAGCAAGAATGGGAGCTGAAACAAAGCGACTCTTTAAGTTTGAAAATGCAGCCTGAGCCTGCGGTGACCAACAGAAACATTTTCGAGTGGAGGTAAGATCCGAGGAAGGGCGACCTGGCTGAAATTCCGAATGAACCGCCTGTAAAAATTGGCAAACCCCAGAAATCGCTGGACCGCTCTACGACTATCTGGGGTAGGCCAATCAGCAACTGCTTTTACCTTTTACCTTTCTTTTTTACCTTCGGATGAAAGAATAAATCCCAGGAACGGAACCGACCATGCGTGAAACTCGCACTTCTCCACCTTAGCGAATAAAAGATTCTCAAGCAGCCGCTGAAGCACTCGTCTGACGTGTTGGACATGGTCGCGTTCGTTCTGGGAGAAGATCAGGATGTCGTCGAGATAAACAAATACAAACCGGTCGACCATGTCTCTAAGCATGTCATTGACGAGTGCCTGGAAGACCGTTGGGGAGTAAGAAAGACCAAAGGACATAACCAAATACTCAAAGTGCCCTGTGGGGGTGTTGAAGGCGGTCTTCCATTCGTCCCCCTCCCTAATCCGAACTAGGTGATAAGCATTGCGAAGGTCCAACTTCGTAAAGATGGTCGCCCCCTGCAAGAGCTCGAAGGCCGATGACATCAACGGCAAAGGATAATGATTCTTTACCGTGATGTCATTCAACCCCCGATAATCAATACAGGGACGGAGCGATCCATCTTTCTTCCCCACGAAGAAGAACCCTGCCCCAGCTGGAGAGGAAGAGGGCCGGGTGATACCAGCTACCTGAGAATCATTGATGTACTTCTCCATGGTCTCCCTCTCAGGCCCGGAAGGAGAGTAAAGGCGCCCCCTAGGTGGAGAAGTGCCAGGCAACAGATCTATCGCACAGTCGTACGGGCAGTGCGGAGGAAGAGATGAAGCTTGGGACTTACTGAAAACCGTTCTCAAGTCATGGTAAGCCTCCGGTACATTCGCCAGGCTCACTGGCTCCTCCTGTAACACAGAACAAGACATAACAGGAGAAAATGCAGGACCCAAACATTGAGATAAACAAAAAGTGCTCCATGCCAGAACAGAATTAAGAGTCCAGTCAATGTGCGGGTTATGTTTGACCAACCATGTGTGTCGCAACACTAATGGAGCGGAGGGAGAATGAATGAGGAGAAAACGAATCTCCTCAGCATGATTACCCGAAAGGGTGAGAGTAATAAACCTGGTTGAGTGGGTAATTCTAGTAAGATGGGGGCCACAGAGAGTTCTGGCTGAAATGGGTTCGGCAAGAGGAACAGATGGAACACCTAATCGAGCAGCCAGCTCAATGTCCATAAAATCACCCTCCGCTCCAGAATCAATCAAGGCTGACACCTGATGAACAGTCCTATTAAATTGTAATGAAGCCTGGAGTACAGAACGACCACCAGAGGGCAGCAGTGTATTAGTGACGCTCACCGTACGCCCGTCGTTGGACGAAAAACGCCGCCCCTTCACTGGACACGAGGCTGTCACATGCCCCACCCTCCCACAGTAAAGACACAGATTGTTAGTGAGGCGATGGCGCCGCTCGGTGATCGTCACCCGGGCTCTGCCGATCTGCATGGGCTCCTCCTCAGGCATGACGAGATGCTGAGAAGTCGCGTCACCCGCCGCTCCAGCGACCAAGTTGGAGAAGTGCTCGTGAGATGCCACGCCCCTCCGATGGCCGTTCCCCATTCTCTCGCTTGTCCGATCAGAAGCGTGATAGTGAACGCCACTTTAGATCGCTCCGTAGGAAAACACGAGGGCTGGAGTGAAAAAGTCAGAGAACATTGTGACAGAAAGGAACGACATGAATTGGGCTCACCGGAGTATGGAGCAGGTGGATTAAGACGTGGTTTGGCATGACGGGAAGCAGATGTCTCTGGATCGGATGGAGGTTGTAGAACAGGAGTCGCGGGAGGAATAATCTGAAACTGATCAAGCCGTTCAGTGAGCTGGGTCAGTTGAAGTGACAGCTCCGAAAAAGCGTGACGAGAAGCAGTGATCTCCTCTTGCTGTCTACCCAGCAGCGTGCCTTGCTGCCTGAGGATTCGGTGAACGTCGATCTCCTCTGCTGAGTCCATAATGGTCAGTAGATTCTGTCAGGGACGTGAAGAGAGAGAACTCAGACGCAGAGGATACGTGCAACTGTTTATTAGGAACAATAGAAAATCCATATAAACATCCAACGTGTGTAGTGACACACACACGAAAATAAACTTTGTGAACAAACTCCAGAGCCATTCGTACAGACATTGACATTTTGGTTTGGTTTCCGGTTCAACGCTGCTCAACGCTGCTGCCTGCCTGCTGTCTGACCTACGCTCGGAGCTTCGTGGAGTTTATCCTAAATCCTTCTCTTTATTCCTATTCATATAATATAACTTTCTTATTTTTCACTAGATTACTTAACCTATTGCATAGTATTACTAAACGGAACGATTTATTACTAGCAATCCACCCAGCGTAATCACCTAGTGTTAGCCATAGCCCGCTAGCCTGCTAGCTACCGTCTACTTTCTTTTTTCCTCTAAACCAACCTTCCTTGTCGATTTAATGGCGGATTTATCCGATGTATGTTATTCTGATCTGTCCTCGCCAGATCGGGAAGCTGTGGAGACGTTGCTGCCCGGCATTCATCGATCCACCGCGAGGTACAGCGTCCCGCACATCACCCTTGCCCCAGGCACCGGCAAGCGACCGAGACTTCCAGCCAGCGAGTCCCGTGTGCGTTGCAGTTTTTCGGACGGCGTTCATCAAACACACGGTCAGTCATGTCCGACGATTATCATGTGTATTAAATGCAACATGTACAGCTTAGCTCTTTCTGTCAGCAGTGAGACTTACACATGTGATAAATGCAGGGATATTGTCAGGCTGACAGAGAGAATCTCAGAATTAGAGACACGCATCCAAACTTTAATTGAGGATAGTGAAATGAAAGGGCCTTAGATACTGCTTTGGATGCGACTAGCCTAGTAAACACTGCACATTCGGTTCCGGTTGTAGAAGCCACGCAGCAGGCTAACTGGGTGACTGTGAAGCGGCATAATGGCAAGAACAACCCACTCTTCCGTTCCGATTAGAACATCAAACAGGTTCTCCCCACTCAGTGATGCACCCACTGAGAATCCTGTGAAAGTGCCCTAGTATTGGCGATTCTATTACACGGAACGTGAAAATAGAGACACCAGCCACCATAGTCACATGTTTGCCGGGGGCCAGAGCACCTGACATCAAAGCAAATTTAAAAGTGCTGGCTAATGCTAAACGTAAATATTCTAAAATCATTATCCACGTCGGCACAAATGATGTTCGACTTCGCCAGTCGGAGATCACTAAAATTAACATTAAAGAGGTGTGTGAACTCGCAAATTCAATGTCAGCAGAAGTAATTTGTTCTGGCCCTCTTCCTGTTCGTCGGAGTGATGAGATAGTTAGCAGGTTATCATCACTCAATGGCTGGCTGTCTAAGTGGTGTCCGCAGAATAATATAGGTTTCATAGACAATTGGAAAAGCTTTTGGGGCAGACCTGATCTGTTGAAAAGAGATGGTATTCATCCCTCCCGGGATGGTGCTGCTCTTCTATCTAGAAATTTGGCAAATAGTCTTAGAGCTGAAACATGACAAACCAGGGCCCAGATCAGGACGCAGACAAACTGGCTAAACCGACCGTCTGCTAGCCGCCTCACGTCACAGAACTCAAATAATTCACAGCACATAGAAACTCTCTCACCTAGATATTACCTAGATCTGTGTTATGTGGGGATAATGCAGGAAAGATGCACGTTTAAGTGTGTCTCTTCTCTGCTCTCAGTGTGGCAACCACATTCTTTAGTGCAATAAAACTTGTAACTAAGAACTTCTCGGGGGATGGGGGACAGGCCCAGAGTGCTTTAAACAATGATTGGTTAACTATAGGGATGTGACGAGATCTCGTGTCACGAGATCTCGCGAGACTAATATGTGACGAGATTTCTCGTCTAGGCGAAAAGTAGTCATGTGATGTTGCCATGACAGAGTGTTAGGATGATTAGGAAAGAATATGCCACTGCTATGTTTACATTACACCTCCACTATGGTTTTGCTTTGTATTTAAATAAAAAACATTTAATTCAGTTGGATAACGGTTGCCGCCGCTCCATATTTACAGAGTTACGCGCAATCGTGAAAGTGAAAGTAAACGTGAGCGCTCATTCAAACGCGATTTCAATACCCGCATTTTGAAAGCGGCTCCCTGATGAATGCAAATATCTCTCAATATGAAAGCTATTTTAGGCTGGGCAGTGTAGTTGTAACCATCTCTTAGCTCTGTATCAAGAAAAATTTGGTCTTATTTGCACTTTGAATATTGAGAGAGTGCGATGGTTGCACTTATTGTAAAGTGTTACCAAAAAAATGAATAACAGTTTTCTCATAGCCTACTGAGACCCTGCGACCTCATGTGAGGATATTACATTTTTGCCTCTTGACACAATGATAGTCAATTTTGTAAATCTTAGACCTGTTGGCCACATTTAGGGACACTGCCCACACCACCTTGTGGTGATATCACAACATTACACCACTGTCAGTGAGAACACAATGGCTGGAATATCAGCAAAAAACTTCTACTCCAGTTCCCGAAAGAAAAATGACAAAGGGAAAAAATCTATTCAAATTAAATGAATGAAACAAATGTACTTATGTACAATACTGTCTCTATCATCATATGGGGATTAAAATTTGACATATTTTAGTAATAGTAGCACTCTAGGACATCAGTAAATGTGAAGCACTCGTTTGAGGACATTGGGACTATGTAACGTTATTTTTTCTACCATGTGGTTAGCTAAACATGGGAATATTTAGATGGATTTAGACGCATTAGCATTGAAAAAACAACAACATTTGTCTGTCTGTGTGTGTGTGTGTGTGTGTGTGACCAGAGTAAATCATGGTAAATCATAGTAAATAATACTACAATATGGTTTATCAAGGTGAATCATGCTAGAATCCTGGCAAATCATTCTAGTAAATATCGGATATCGGCAGATAGGCCTACTCAAACCCCAGCTGGATCTCTAATTTTTTTTACGTTATTACAGTGAAACTTTCATTGTCAAGAGCAGAACAATTGCTCATGGCAATTGCAAACAACTCTGAGGTGGAGGACCTCCCAGATGGGGAAGATAATGATCCTGCTGTGGACGAAGTCATTTTACAAGATGTTGACCTGATGGATGAGCATCCTGATTTTTCGCCACCTGATTCATCAGGAGATGATTCCGGTGAAGAGTACACACCACCTGATGCAGCTGAAGATACTGACTCTGAGAATGAAAGTCAGCCAAATCATCCACAAGTGCACAGATGTGGACGTAAACAACAGCATATTGAGAATGATGAGCTGGATGAGGAAGATCAGAGACATGGAGAGCCCAGACCAGAACCAAGGAATGCTGGACGTGGAGAATGCTGGAGGTCTGCTCCATTTAGACCAAATTTGGTCCAGTTTCAGGATGGAGATGATGGACTGAAAGATGAGCGAACAGGTTGGCAGCCACTGGATTATGTGGAGCAGTACATTGACTCAGACCTGATGAAACTCATTGCTGACTGCACAAATGCCATGTCACTGGGTAACAGTGGGAGATCTCTCTCAACTTCGGTAGATGAATTTATCACTTTTTGGAGCAGCAATCTTGATGTCTTGCGTGCCTTATCCACAGATAAGGATGTTTTGGTCCAATGCCCTACAAATCCCCGCCATTAGTAACACAATGTCACGTGATCGCTTCTTCAAACTTAGGAGCCATCTGAAAGTAGTTATTGACTATGATGTATCAGAATATAAGGGAAACCATCAAATTCTGGAAGGTGAGGCCTTTTATGGACCGTATACTTACCGGCTGTCGCCTTCAGGTTCGTCCAGAATGCGTCTCAATAGGCGAGCAGATGATCCCATTTACAGGGGCCTGTCCATTCCGACAATACGTGCCACTAAAGCCAAATCCAGGGGAATGAAGAACTTTGGCTGGCAT